>JAYKKH010000063.1:0-100000 GCA_036507275.1 Sicyos edulis | reverse complement strand
TATTAAAAAAAGAATGAATCACATGAAAACATTTATTCCCACAGAACAACCAAAATGTAAGTGTATTACTTTCCTTAACAAATTTTGAAGATCCTATTTTCACATAATGATCATATAAAGACATCCATCAATCTCTTATTTCCACATAATAACCATAAGAAAACAAATAGAAAAGGGACATTACTTGCCTTAACATTTTTCCAAGGATTTTTTCGAGTAGATTTCAAGTTTTTCTGAGCTTGATACATTGTAAGTGCCCTACATGACATCCAGAGAATACACATATGAGCTTACTCTAAATCGTAAGTACTCGGCATTTATTAAATAATAATAAAAAACTCAGCTTACATATTTATTATAGCTTTGAGATCATCTTTTGAACTAGTTCGCATTGAATCAAGGTAGTAAACCACATCCTTATATGGATGAATAACAACCAAGGACCAATGACCACTAAATGAAAAACACAACTAATTAGAATACTTCACGTTGACTATAATAACAAGCAAAAATGAATTATTTCAACTTCACTAACCCGGGATTATAAGGGGCAATGACTAGTTGATTGTCTTCTGCAATCATGAATCTGGAACAAAGATTGCGGGCTCTAACTTCTTGATTGTATTGACCTACCGATATTAGGGATGGATCTACGAAAATATAACTCATTCCAAAAAATACCCAATTCCAAAAAATAACCCAACTATTTACAAAACTAATTGTGTACAAAAAGAAAGCTACGAACAAAATATCCTTCCAGGTACACTGTATCCAACTCAGATGTAGGGTATTCGAAATTCAGCACATTCCACACGCACTTCATCCCGCTCATCCTGTGTGTATGCTTCTTTTGTATCAATCTGTCAACATTAATTAAGACTGAAATAGTAACTAAGTTATGACAATTAATAATAAATTTTCAAACTAAGCATTATAATAAAGAACATACTATTTCGATGATGTTTGTGCTATTTTCTTTCATGATATCTCTCATCACATAATAGTCACATTCTCTATTCACCTCTTATAATAGACACTATAATTCCAACAAAAAGAAGAAATAAAGGAAATCATTATATACCTAGAAACCAATATACAATAAACAATATTTCTAATCAATCATACCTTGCTACTTAAAACGCAATATTACCGATAAAAAATTGCTTAAACATGCTCTCTTTGCTACTTAAAAAACACAAAAAGATGGTTCAAGTAGCTAGCAAATCAGTATTAAAAAAGAATGAATCACATAAAGACATCTATTGCCACAGAACAATCAAAAGCAAACTATAAAATTTAGAACCAAAAGCAAAGATGTATTGCATCCAACAATGGAAACTTAAATAGATCATATGTTCATAATGATGTCATATGAATTTTAAAGAACTTGGCAATTTCCACCACAATAATAATGGCACATGTTTCTACCAAGTTGAACCACAAGCTTTCTAGAGTTCATATATTCCCCATAAATGAAACAGTTAGGTTAAGGAGGACGACATCTCAGCGGCCATGACATAACAGAAAATAAAATTGAGTACTCCCCATAAATTCAAGTTTTTATTGACATATAAAACTAATTCTAGAAAAATGAACTTGAGAGAGTTCCATGATAAGTTGCAGTCGGTGGTAGAAAAAAAAACTTTAATTTTCATCTAAAACACATACTTATCAAATTTTCTATAATAAGTTGCGGCAATTTGTTCTCACCAGTTCTTCCTTTAAGAATCTAAAAATTACTTAGAATTTTCCATACCCAAAATCCAATTCCAGGCCCTAAAAATTTGGAAGTCACACAAATATAAATAAATATATATATATATATATATAACAAAACAAAATGAAAAAAAAGGAGAAATGTATAATTTGACATACCTTAAGATCGAACATCGAAGAGAAATAGATGGGCTGCCTTGATTCTTCAACAACACTACAATAATTTTCAACATCTCTAATTTCTAAAAAGCACAAATGGAGAAAACAAGTTATTTCAGAAGTAGATTAGTTTTGATATATGTTGAAAGAGACGAAAATACTTTGTAAAAAAAATAAAGAGAATGAAAATGAACTAAGAAGTTAATTACCATAATGGATAGAAATTGAGAAGGCAAATTGAAAAATCACGAATCCAAGGAATCGATATGTAACACCCCAACAAGAGAAATATCTCATAAGCATAACTCAAAATACGACTAAGCTTAAAAGAAGAGTTTATCATCAATTTCACCAAAATAATAATTTCCTACCGTCTAAATTAAAAAAATTCCACTACTCACTAATCATCGATGAAGAAGGGTTTAAATTTTAAGTTAGAAGTTTACATTATTTCCTCTGTTTAAACTCTAATTTTTGGAAGACGTCTAAATGTTGTGATAAATTTAATAGGGTTTAAAACTAAAAATAGAAAGTGTTTTTGTTACAAAAGGAGATAAGAATTTTTCACACTCTCCCTCCACTCATATCTCAGCCAGCAATTAGACTATGCCGGCATCTAATTCTCACCGGCGCCGTTACCTTCTAATTTAGGCGGCAATTTGTGAGCATTTGAAGATTAACATACTTCAAGATCCATATAAAATCAACATAAAATTTAAACTTAGTAACTTTCAAGTTTGGGCTAATGGATCACTCAAAAGTATCTAATAAGTTCCTCGACTTTCAAATTTATGTCTAATAAGTCAATAAACTAGTCTTTAAACTAATAGATCCCTATCACATTTAATGACTCTAAACTTTCAATTTTATGTCGGATAGGTCTGTAATATTTTAAAATTTTCAAAAATGTCATAATGTAAAAGGTTTAAACACCTATTAGACACAAAATTAAAAACAAAAACTAGTAGCCAACAACACCATCCATTTTGAAGATCAGGGATAAAATAGAAACTCGTAACGCACTTCCTCGACAAGTGGAGGAGTTCATGAAAGATGAAACGAACAACAATTCCCAAAGTTTTATTCCTTTCTAGGTCTAAAAAAAATCCTATTCAAAAGAGTTACTAATTCAGAACCACAACATCAACAAATGTGCATAAATCAATTTCAAGTGAAATGCAGAGAAATTAAAGTAAAAAAAGAAAGAGGAAATTACGTTCCAGGCACTGTAGCCTCCATCCATGGCGAAGAAGGGGCAATCGAGGGAGGGTGAGAAGTAGTGAGCTGTGCCACATTAAGCTTGACCTCTGTTGACCGTGAGCCAGCCGGGTTCTTGAGGTGGAAAAAACTAGACGCCGAATGTGGGATGCAAAGGTGGTGGCAAGGCTGTAGGGGTCACGCTCGAGCAAGCCGAAACGTGGAGAGGTGATGGGTTGCAGGGGCGGAGATGCGGTCTCCATGAGGGGAGAGGTGCACGCGACTAGGGGGTTCAAGTGACTCGGAGCAAACAGCGACGACGGACTCGACGGAGAACTGTGGTGACCAAAGTGGCAGCGACAATGGCTGGGTTAGAGAAGGGTTGAAGAAGATGAAGAAGAAGAGACTTAGGGTTTTCTCGTTTCTTTTCTATTTACTTTTAATGCCCTTTTTTTTTCTTTTATTCCTTTTATTTAATCCACTTAATATAAACTTATTTCAAAATCCTTTTTTTTTTCTTTTTTCTCAATGTCCTTCTTTCCTTATTTTAAAATCTCTTTTTTCCTTTTTTTTTTTTAATTTTAAAATCATTTTTTTCCTTCAATTTGTTTTATTTAATTTTTTTCCCTATGTTTTAAAATACTAGTGACTTCAAATGAAATTTTTTCCCTTCTTTTTTTTCACTTATTTAACAAAATACAACTCAAATATTTTATTTAAATTAGATTTAATACTTTAATTTTTAATAAGTATTAATTGACGTTTGTTATAAGTCAACACATATATCATAATAGTTAACGTGTATACAACGTCAACTAAAAGGGAGCAACAAAATCATCTCCGCTTTTTTGTTTTAGTTGACATTTTTCATATTTAAATTATATTAGTTGACGTTTTTTATTAGAAACGTCAACTATTTAAAAATGTTGAACGTCAACTATACTGTTTTTTGTAGTAGTGTTACTACGTGGAGGGGGTAAGGTTTTCGTGGATTCAAAAACTGATGGAAAAGAATCAAGCACTTACTGCAATTCAATGGGCATGGTTACCACCTTACATTCACATTCTAGCTTCCCCTCTGATTCTAACTCATTTAGCTCAATCAAAATCTCTTGGTCATCTTCAGTAAAGGCTTTCATCATTGATTTAAGGGAGACTTGGGATTTTACCAAGCTACGGTAACCTCGTAGCTGAATCAATCTCTCCTCTAAATGAAATTTCATATCCAATGCATTATAGTCGAATACGATCTTACCCAACGTCTCGATCCATGCTACTCCCAGTATGACATCGTCACTACCAAGAGATAATGGAAAAAAATCATGTATTATAATCAATTCATTAAGAGTTTGGATCACACCTTGGCACTTTCATGCCGCCCGAACTGATTATCCTGTTCCGAGCACCACTCCACACCCCGTTGTTAGTTCAACGCCCAACCAAGCTTTCTTTACAATCTCTTCATAAATAAAATTGTGTGCCACTCCACTGTCAACTAGCACTATGACTTCATTCTCTCCAATTCGGCCATACATCTTCGAAGTCTTTGGCAAGCTCCAACCGGCTAGGGCATTTAATGTTAGAGAAGCCAAATCCTATGTCTCAATTTCCCTCTCCTCAACCGTGATTTTTTGGGGATCATCCAATAGATCTTGGATATTCTAACTATCATTCACGACATCCCTTTCCCAATCCAACTCCATAGTTTATCTAATTCCTGCAACTCCTTCTTCTTGCAACGATGTCCCGGTGTGAATTTTTCGTCACATCGATAGCAAAGTCTTTTTTCACACTTGATTCGCAGTTCACTATCAGAAAACCTCTTTGATGTCATCGATTTAGTTAACATAGTTGATGAGCCTGTTGAAGAACTCCCAATGCTTGCCTACAATGCTAGTATGGTGGGGTTGAGAGTGTTGGACTGAGCAGGGTTAAATGTGATGGACTGAAGGTTTGAGTTTAAGAACCCTGTCGTCCAGGATCCCGTCGTTCCAGTTGACACGGTACCCCCTTTACTAAAGCTCATGACTGTCTTTTTCTTTTACTGGGCGATCGCGTCTTCCTCAGCCATAAGGTCGACTGATCTTAACTTTTGAATCTCACTCTGTATTTCTTCTCGAAGCCCAATTTTAAACTTGCCCTCTAAGACTTCGTCACTAATGTCTTTCAACCCGACAACAAACTTCTCAAATTTTCGTCTGTACTTCCGAGCAGTGGTTTCCTGCGGAGCCCCATTAATCTTGCGTATTTATTTCCTTGGTCAGAAGGTCTGAATCGTTCCAAAAATAGAGCACAAAAATCGGACTAGAAGGTCATAAGTGATTGATCCTCTTCATATTAGTGCCAATCGAGAGACTCTCCCTCGAGAAAAAGCACAGCTGCTTCCAATTTATCACGTTCGATCAGACGATTGAAGATGAAGTAATGCTCAACCCGATGAACCCAACCATCTGGGTCTTTTTCCTCTTCACCCTTAAAGATGGGTACCTTTAGTTTTCGAAGTCTCATATCAAAGAAGGGAACCTCGCGAACATTACGTGCACAAATTCTTGATTGGTCCGCCTAGGTCTCACCTTCGCTAGGTTTCTCTTTCTGTTTCACCTTCACCGTGGATTCTTCCTCTGCTATTTTTTTCTTTCCCTTTTCGGTGACGGTTTGTTCCGACGACAGCATCATTGGCTGTTGAAGGATGAACTTATCTAATCTTTCCATTCATTCTGCCATCGTGGACACCTGCACTTGGAGAATATCAAATTTTGTTTACACTCGATGTGATAAGCTCGTATGTTTTTCCCTCATATCAGCGAATTGCAAATCCCTTATCTCCTCTGTCACAACCTTTTTTATTTCATTTTCCTGCTGCTGTCGTTGAAGCTCCTCCATTTTCCCTTCCGTCTTGATGAACTTTGCCTCCATTTTCCTCAACATTTCCAAAATAAACCGGCTCTGATTCCAAAAGTGTTGGGATCCAACAACTTTATTTATATACCAGAATAAGGAAAGCTACAAAAGATTCATTCCCAAATCCTCCTTAGAGAATTTACACATAATTCATAAAAAATGCTCAGATGAAGAAAAAAAAGACGATAGAAAAATAAAGAGAGTTATATACTACCCATAACCTAGCATAAAGCCTATTCAGACCCTCCCCTACGGTGCCAAAATTCCCTAATTTAAATAACTACACCATGGCCCACACCCATTTTCTTTTTCCTCACGTATAAACTTTCAAGACTATGGTTTTATCAGAATATTATAGAAAGATCATCCGATTCGCCAAAAAATCAAATAACAAGTTTAAAGATTCTTTTTGAAGATCATACTTGGACTACAAGGAACAACAGACGCCTATAAATAGGTGAAGGATTGATGATCAAGGCGTGTTGTTACTACTAGGGTTTACCACTGATGGATCGATGATGAGAATTGGATGACGATTTGAAAAAAAAAGGGATCGGACGAGCAATTGAGATCGCAATGTCGACGTTGAAGTTTTTTTTTTTTTCCAATTTCTAAATTTGTGTTTTGTGCATTATCTTTATTGTTGCTATTGGACTTTGATTCGTGCATGAAATTTGGAAGATTGGGTTGATTTCTAGAGTTTGAATAGGTGGCTTAAGAAAGTTTTTATGTGATTAAATAGAGGGAGTTCATGGGAGGGTAGAATTGGGAAATTTAAAAAAGAAACTTTCATATTGCTATGAACAAATTATTTTAAACAAAATGCTATAATTTATAATATGTAGTTTAATAGTTGATATCCAAAGCAATTTCCCTTATTTTAATTACCAAATTTAATTTTTTATTTAATTTTATTTATTTGATAACTTTAATGAATAAAAAGTAAAAGAATTACAAAAATACAAAATTTAAAAGGTTCATCTAAATAATAAATGAATTTAAATACTATTTCATCCATAAAGAAATAAATATGTTTAATTATTAATATTATATTCAAAATTATTAAAATATTCATAATTCTTTTTTTTAATTGCATCAAATATGACATATCTTCCTTATGATAATTTATTTCTGATCCGTTGTTGACACGATTGGTTATCTGATTTGGTTTTAATCCATTTTCACCCACGGTTATAGTTCGATCTCTGTAATCGGTATTTATAAATCTCCCTCCTCTCAACTTGAACTAAAAAAAAAAAAAAAAATCTCCCTCCTCTCAATTTAAACTCAAAAAAAAAATGATAATTTATTTCTATTTCACAAACACCAACCCTTCCATTCCCTTAATTTTTGTGTTTGTTTTTCATTTACCCCTCTGTTTCCATTTCCATATCACTTTCTTCCTCCAAACTTTATATAAAAATAAATAAATAATAATAATCTATAATCAGCCATTTACTTTTTTTTTTTTTTTGAGAAAAGAAAGTTAATAATAATAATATTTAAAAAATATATCGAACAGAAAACAAAATATGAAGAAAAAGGAAAAGGAGAAAGTACTCTAAATGCTATCCTATTTCTTAAGTAAAAAAAAAAAAAAAAATCCTATCCTATTTCAATTGTTTCTAAAAGCCTATAGTGTATGAAAATAGTTAATTAATTTTAAAGCACTCATGTAATAAATTAATAAAACTTCCACAAAAAAATTTAATAACTACGTAAAAAAAAAAGTAATTGTTTGTCAATTTCTTCTAACAAGACATTCATAATTATTTTATCGATCTCCGTTCCTCAACTCGCCACTATCTCTAAATTTGAACAAAAAAAAAGGGTTGCATACAACATAATTATTTGAACAACCTAAAGAAAATGGGTTGCATATAACATAAAGACATGGGAATTTTATATATAAATTATAAATACGTTTAATTATATATACCGATGTAACAAAAAGGGAAAAGAAAGAGGAAATTATGAAAATTAAAAAAAAAAACTCAACGATTGTGGAGTGGATCTGAAGCGTTTGGAACCTTCCTTTTATTGGAAATGAAAACATGGTATGGCCTCACAGTACGACGCTGCTCCTTCACTTGCTTTCTGCCACTGTCGGCGCCGGCGTTGACTTCTTGGCTTAGCGGCTTCAGGGCATTGACTTCTCCATTATTGCTGCGGCCTGAAATAAGAAGCAGCAGCAGAGCCACCGCCACTAACCGCAGCTTGAAGAACCCCATTGGTAATGGAGAGGGAAAATGGCAAAAGGCTTTGTTTTTTTAGTTTAGCAGTGAGGGAGAGATTGAAAAGGAATGAAATCATGAGCTTTGATATGGAGACTGGGAGTTGAGCTGTGCTGTGCTGTGGGTTTGGCTCTATTCTCCTTCACGGGACTTATTATTATTATTATATTAATTAAGGGGACACCAGAAAGTGTGTGGATAGACTTTTGTTTGTTTCGGTGATTGGGTGTCATGTTTTATGTCAACAAAGGCAATATCATTCATTTGTTTCCCACGTTCAACAAACACAATCTTAGAACCTATATTAAGATTGGCAAAACAATTGTCAAACAAAAGTATAATTCAATCATCATAAATAGGTTACAAGTTGGAATAACTCTTAATTATCCTTTTTTTTAAATCACAGTTCAATTCTAAAAAATCAGTATTAGTTTTAGAGTTTTAGAGCCAAAAAAAACCGACCAGAAGGAATGAATCAAATATATCTTAAACACTCCATGAAAAGTGTGGGAATAGCTTCCTATACTTGTGTGGTTGCAATAAAATATATCTTAAACCACAATTTTTGTCAAATAATAGATCTTTTATACCGAATGTGATTGTGGTGCGATTGGTAATATGATTTGGTCTTAATCTATTTTCACTCCACTGTCCCGAGTTCGATCCGTAAAATTGGTATTTGTAATGTGATCTACCAATCAATTCCCTAATTAACATTACTTTTAAGCTACATAAATTTATGTGTTTGATTTTTTCTTCTATATATATTTTTTACTTGTTTATTACTATTCTTGACATAAAATGTTTTTTTTGTGATGAAGTCACCCGATGTTATTGATATATTCTACTAAAAAGATTTGTTTTCTTAAATAATAATAATCTACTTATTTTTTTTATTTATATACAAAGAATTATTTTTTTATTAAAAAAATCGTTTTCTTTTTAATATAGATAATGATAAATTTTCTATTTGTATTGCTTCTTTTTTCCTACTAAAAAGACAATTCATTAGAATCTCCATTCTCCCAACTTGTATTAGAAATAAAGACAACCCATTAGAAAGGTTACCATTATTCATACATTAATATTTTCAACAAATCTAATTGATGAAAGACTATAATGATGCATTTTCTTAAAAACATATAATGATATATCTTTTCTAAAATTTAAAAAGGAAAAATAATGGGGAGGTGAAAGATCAAACCTTCAAAATTTTAACAAAATAATAGTTTTCTTATGACAAAAAAAAAAGATGGTGTAAGATTAATCTTTTAGGGTGTGTTTGGGCCCGTTTATGTCAACGGCCGGGTTGGTTATAATAATCTCAACCGATGTTTGCCCCACCGTTTATTATAAACGGTGGTTACCTTAATCTGCATGTTCGTTTATCTAAACCTTTACATATATTACTTTTTGTTACATAATCAGTCCTTCAAACACCGTTTATCATAATTCATGTTATAATAACTTGCTCATTAAACATCATTTATAATAATCCACCGTTTATCATAATCTACAGTTTATCATAATCTTCCATCTACCATAATTAAATCCGTGCTTCAAACGCACCTTTAGGAGTAATCTTAATACAAATGAAAAGAAAAGTATTTGGTTTTTTCAGTCCTTAATTTCGAAGACACGACTAACGAAGAAGAAGCAACTTTTTGGCAAATTTAATGTAAAATTCTTATGTTTAGAGGACAATATGATTTTCTTAATTTTTGGAGGAGCTATTTGGTAGCCTTTCTGTTACCTTTTCATAAAATGAAAAGAAGAGAACAACATAGTATGTTGGTATTATTGGGTGTTGTGCAATGCTTTATTAAGCTGTCTTTCATGTGGGAAAATCTTGTCGGATGGCAGTGGCCAGGGGGTTTGAATTTCTTGCAGTAACCTTGAAAGTATTTTACATTTTCAAGGTCCTTAAAAGAAGAGTGCACAAATCTTCCTTATTTTTTGTTCCCTTATCTTTAATCGAGGGCATCGCTTAAAGCAGACGTTTTTCAGTGGTCAAATCCACGCCTAATCTCCTCACTCAGTTACCTATGGTTCTTCGGTTGTGTTTTAGGATGGCTATATTAGAAGGGGTTGGAGGATCAATCAATCCCATGTTTGAGTCTAGTAAGTCTAAACAATTTTTAAAAAAAAGCCTCCATACAACTTTTCCTAAAGCCTCTTGCTGATATTGAAAATTAAACTTCTAGGACCAATGATATGTTTATTATTTATTGGGAATATCAAACTTACAAAACAAAGAAGAGTAAAAATACTGATGTGTTGCGAGTCACGTGACCTCTGATACCTAAATCAGAACTCTGTATATAATAGAAAATTGAGGAAGTCTAGAGAGCTTTTGAGAGAGATTAAGCTTAGAAGAGCTTAACACCCACATTGAATAGCTAACTCAATTTGTTTTTACTTAGCCCTGTATTAAGAAATGTGTAACCACTTTGGCCTATTAATCTACCACGTAATAGTGGGTTAATGCCATAATTATAACCTCCACCCCCATTAACTTTATATTAATGAAAGTGTTATGGTTTGGTTGAAGGTGGGTGTGATAGTCTTGTAACAGTTACTATGGTGGCAGTATGCAACCTTTGACACCATTGCTCATCTTATATATACCCTTGCATACCAATATACTTTAGGTTGCTTTTCAAGATCTTCTTCATGTCATAGGAATAAAGAGGTGCGCTACGAAAATGACAAGCGCACCTCGAGGAAGGTCAGTCAAGTTTCTGGTTGACTCTTGAGGGTAAGCCAACCCACGTTGGTTTCCCTTCAGCTTAACCATAGGGTATGGTTCTTATTGTGGGGTTGCCCTTCGTCTATCTTATTTAGGTCTAGCAACTTCGATTGAGCCTCTCTTGGGTATTTCCTCGGGCTAGTGGACTCCTTCGGTGGACCTCACTGTTTAGCTCGAATGACTCCATGCCACTACCTCAAGGCACTACCTTAAGGTGTTTTTCCATGTCACTATCATACACCTTTTACCATGCAACCTATTATTTCATGTCAATACTCACTATTTGACCGAATTTCACCATAAGAGTTGTCCCCAATCTTAATTTTAACTTAATTTATGTTAAAACTTTAAAAGTATTGGCTATTTAATCTAGGTAGAATACCTACGAGCTTTACTAAACACTTACATACAACTTGCGTGGTCTAAGTATTTTACTTAGTTGTGCAAAACACTACCTTAAGGTGTTACTTCATGCCACTACCTCAAGGCACTAGCTTAAGGTGTTGTTTCGGCCACTACCATGCAACTTTGACCTTTTTTAGCCAAACATTCGACTGAGCTTTAAGGGTTACCCTCTAGGGTTGCTTCAAAAGGTCACCTCTAAGAGTCACTTTTAAGGTCACTTCTAAAAGTCATTCCTGAGGGTTGCCTCTAAGGGTCTTTCCCGAAGGTAACCTCAAAAGGTTGCTTCTAATGGGTTGCTTCCAATGGTCTTCCCCGAGGTTTACCTCAAAAGGTTGCTTCTGATGGCCACTTTCGAGGATTACCTCAAAATGTTGCTTCTAATGGTTGCCTCCAGGCATGACCTTCAAAGCAATTTTGGCACAACTTGAAATAGCTTGATATAGTTTGGCACTGCTTAGTGCAACTTAACACTACTTCAGAACGTCTCGACACTACTTCAGTACTATTCCAGTACTACTTTGGCACTGCCACTTCTTAAGTGTTAATCTAGCACTGCCTCCACTTCAAACTACCTCAGCACTACTCCGACACTACTACTACTTCAGCACTATTCCAACACTTCTCCAGCTTGAAATATTTGTTCCTCAACTTACTGGATTGCTTATTGATTAGGTGGGATGTCCCATCCAAGTTTCAAAATTACTCTCAACGATGTTGAGATGGCTTTTTATTGTTGCAGTGTACACCAAGGCTATAGTTCGTCCTGAAGTGTTGAGCTTCTACCGTGTTGCCTTCGAGTTTTTCAAAAACGTTTTGAAGAGTGAGCACTACGTCACTTCACGCAAAACCTTCTTTTAGGTAAGTCGTGCACACTTGAGGTTGGAACTTGGCGAGCCCTTAGGGGTGTATGTTTGTCAAATTTGAGGATTTAGATTGAGCATTTATTAGCTACTCCTAAAATAAGTTACAACCAAACAAGTTTTTGTAACTACTCAAAATCACTCCTCATTTTCAACTACTAAAAAATAACTCATTTATAACCACTCATTTCTAATCATTCATTTTTAACTACTCAAAATAACTCCTCAATTTCAAATTCACATCCAAATAAGTTATTGTCTCTAAATCCTCTACCAAAATGAGAGGAAAAAATAGTTTTTTTTTTATTGTAACCTCTCCATTAAAATCTACATCCAAACTAGTTACTACAAAAAATTCAATTTTCTAACTATTCAAAATAACTCTTCAAACTAACTCCTCATCCAAACACCTCCTTAAGGTAGTGCACAACCCTTCTTTTTATTATTATTTTTTTGCTAGTGACTTTGGGGTCAACACTTGTGTTAGGTTCCATTCAACTCTTTGAAGGTTGATGCTTGCTCTACTGTCTGAGGGTTGGTTGCTTAGCTAGAAGCTCTTAATTCTTGTAACTCTTCTGCCTTAGAATTAGCTTTTTCTACTTTTGATTGGTCTCAATCAGGTTTTGGATTGAGACAAAAGCTTGGGTTGGAAAATTTGTAGTCCATTGACGTTGTAATCGCTTTGTCATACACGTTTAGTTCTCACGCCAAGGTTCCACTCCAACTATTACCAAGCAACATTTACTCAACTTTTTTCAAAATAGTGAAACCTCAGTAAAGTAATATTGGCAAAATCACTATCGTTAAGGGACACAACGGATGCCAAGATACCTACCTACTGCATGAAGAGGCAGCTTCATATGGGAACCGATCTTGATTGATAATACATAAATAGGAAGATTTTTAGAACTCCCCAACTCTCCTGTACAAAGCTTGACCCTTATTTTTCTTATCCTCTCACAAGTCTACACCTACTATTTATATATCCAATCTTCTAACAACTCTCCCCCAACTAACTAATTAATCATAACCAATTTGAGAGGTATATCCATCGGCTTCTCAGCTGTTAAGTTTGAGAACACCGAGAGACATGACTGTTATTGTTAGGGACAATGGACAACCACAAACTTTCACATTGATATAATATTGTCCACTTTGGACCTAGGCCCTCATGGCTTTGTTTTTGGGCTTTTCCCAAAAGGCCTCATACCAATGGAAGTTGTTATAATCTCATTTATACCCAAGAGCTTTCCCCTTTCTTTCCCTTATGGGACATTTGGTTGCAATACCAACAGTTATACTAAGAAAAGATTGCCAATACAAATTAAAAATTCAGTAACTATAATGGAATTAAAGTTGGTCTAAAAAGGGAGGAAGAAAGTTAATATCATAAGAATGAAAAAGTGAGTTAGTGTTTGAAAAGGAAGAAATAAAAAAAATAAAAAAAATAAAGCAGGAAAGCATGCTTACAAATAGTCACTTTCCTTAATCCTAAATCCTAATTAATAATTGGATATCATCACATGTGCTGCACTTCACTCATCACATTAAAATGAATGTTTATTATATCCCTTCCTGTTTGTGGAGCTACACAGCTTGGGAAGATCAGAGAGCTTTCAATTCAACCACATGTCATTGTCCTTATAGGTCATTGATTGAGTTTGAATCATCATAATTGCTATGAATTCCGTACACTTGAAACCTAATCTCTTCTTTTGGTGATTAATTTTGGAAGCTGCCAAGAACCGTGTGATACAATCTAAACAGATGTTTACTTCCAAGTTAAGCTTAAACTTAAGATGTCTAAATTTGTATAACATGTATTGATTTCAATATATAGTATTGAAACTTTTAAGACATCAAAACAAAATTGAAATAAACTATTCAGATCACAAACATTAGGTATGGTTTAGCCAAATGGATTTTCTAAACAGAGATAGCACCAGGTGTAAGTTGAAATATTGGGAAAATTAAACCTGAAATTTGAGTTGGATAAACAAGACAATTATTCTTACAGAAGTATTTCACCTGTTAAATGCAATGATCAATGGTTGAATCTCCTCTATTGCATGCTTGAATTCAGATCTGGAAATAGATGGAAATTAAATTGCCTTTCTATATGGT
Organism: Sicyos edulis; assembly: GCA_036507275.1. NCBI lineage: Eukaryota > Viridiplantae > Streptophyta > Magnoliopsida > Cucurbitales > Cucurbitaceae > Sicyos > Sicyos edulis. The sequence goes on along the minus strand of JAYKKH010000063.1, from coordinate 85,655 downwards.
TAGGGTGTGTTTGTCAAAATGAAATCTTCAAGGCTAAGACAGCCTTTGTGACAGTTATATAAAAGTTTGATACATATGCGATAAGGAAAGACTTAAAAAGTTCATATGGTAATACATTTACAACTTTTCTCAAAAAAAAAAAAACGTTTACAACTGACATTTTGTTCCATTTCTCTATGTACATTGATGAACATCTATAATGTTAAGATTTGTGTTCAAATGGCAAGTGTGAGATCTCATTTGATTATTGGATTCGAGATGAAAGATTTGGGATCTACATAACAAAAAAACAAAATTGATAAGATGAGCAAATCATTAGAGATGGACAAAATTGAAGTTCTTACATAACAACAAATATATTCAAAAAGTTATTGAACAGTTTTGTGTAAAAGTTGCAACCAACCGAAAACATCAAGTAATTATAACAAACTTATCTCATGAACAGAAATCACTTTGTACCAAACTTAATTTTAACAGAAATCAGTTGGTACCAAACTTTGTTATCCTTACTTATAAACGATTCAAAGTGAGCTCATAGGTCTTTCTATGGAACCATAAACAACATCGGTCAAAAAAAGAAACAATAGAACTTGTGATTTAAAGCTCTTCAACTCAACAAATTGCTTCAAGAAAGTGATCTTGGAGAGAAAAGATCAAGAAAATAGAACTAAGGCCACTCAAGGTATGAAATTGCTAAGCTGATGGAACGGGTGTTAAGATATAGATTTCCTATTGATTAAATGTTGAAATTGTATTAATTAAATGATTCTATTTAAGGAGTTAGGATTCATTTTCCAGAAGGTTCTGGGAGGATTCTAGAATTGTTAATATTTTGTATTATTTATATTCCTATTCCTCTCTATATAAAGGGTCTTCATTCTATATAATTGTATTGTGATTAAATCCAGAAAACTCTTCTCCTATTTTCTGATTACTTTATCTACGGGTGATTGATGAAAAGAAAAAATTAGCCATTCATAGACAACAGAAGACTCACAAAGCTATCCAATATCCTTCCAAACTACCAAGCACATTTCCAGAAGATTAAAAAATACAATCAAACTTGTTGAATGATATTAAAATATCTTTGATCAATTCAAAAGCTTAAACTAATAGGTTGGGATATATTAACTCAAAAATTTTAAAAATGTCCAACAAGTAGAAGTCAATATTAATTGGGGAGGAAATGGCCTCACGGGATTTAAGCAAACAAAATTAAGTACAAATACCATAAGAATGATGGTCACCTAATCAAAAGGAATGGTACACTCTCAAAAGAAACAAAAAGGAAACTTGTTGAAGCTCAAATTGGAGAAAACTTCAACTCCTTATCAAATGCTTATGTAGGAAACCAAGTCAGCCCTTTTGAGAATGAAAGATTGGGTAATAAATTTTGGATGTTTATTCCAAATGACTCCAGACAAGTCTTGGTTTAAAACCTAGAAAGAATATGATGGAGATTTGATTTACCTGGGAAATAATAATGCTTGTAAGATTGTAGGCATTGGATAAGTTTCTCTAAAGATCCAAGATGGACTTGTAACCAACTGAAAACAGCAAGTAGTTCTACCAAACTTATCTACAAACAGATATACTGAAGTTTGTTATCCTTACTTATAAAGATTTCAAAGTTACCTCTAGAGTTAGAAGAGTGAAAAGAAATTTGGAGAAAGTTTGTGTTCTTATCATTGAGAGTTGGCTTCAAGAAATAACTTCCTTTCCATGGGTGTAGGCCTTCGAACCGAACCATGTAAGCTTTTCCCATCTGTCAAAAATCACTTCAATTTGCAATCAACTATTTTGGGGCTTCATGTGGTTTTAAGCCCTAAGCCAACCAGTATGGAACCTGAGGAGTATTCACCAAAGAACATACATGGGATGAGATAGAAGAAACAAACATTAAGGCATGGAAATGACCATACTTGACACATCTTCATTATGGTTAATAGTCTTATAGCTCCATCTAGAAAAACTGCATCTGGAATTTAGTAAAATTGACACTTAGGCATCAAAAATGTACTTTTGCAATTGAATTAAAAGGGTAAAAAATAGAACAAGCAGCTTTTGTTTGATTAAAAGCACTTTCTTTGGCAGTTTGGTAATCTTGCGTCCTAAGGAAATAAGCTTTATCATATGAATTTTTCTCTAAGCCTAAGGTGGTCTCAACATTTCTGCTACCGAAGAAAGCTTTCTTCAATAACATTATCTTCCCATGATTCTCTTGTTTTGCAGTCTTTATTCATTTTCTTTATTAACATTCAAGAGTGTTCAAGTCAACTTATACATCTTAACTATTATAGATAATGAAAAAACAACTCATTCTCTCTTAGTGCTGAACAATTATCAAGTTCCTTATTTGACCACTAAACCAATCCATGATGGTTTAATAATTGTTTGTTTCACTGAAGATGTGCTCATTTTGATCAATTTAATGTGCTGGTTATTGGTTTTATAAGAATGCTCAAACATTCAGTTTCTCCCATGTGACTCACTTCTACCCTTATTAGAAAAGATTCTTCAAATTAATGCATTCAAGACAATTCTCTCAAATATTTAGTTAGAAAAAAACCAAATGATATTTGAAATTACTTGCTTGAGAAGATTATTTTTTAACTCATCAAGATCAAAGTTCTAGTTGTTGTTCCTTGTCTCAAGATTTTGAAGGCTATTCTGTCCATTACCCGATGTTTGTTTATTATAGAAATGCTTATTCCTTTCTCCTTCCATACTACTTCCTACCATTCATTGACATAGCTCTTTCATACTCTTGAAAAGTTGCATATCATGTTGAGAAAATAAATAAAAGACCATGGCCATAAATGCATTCTTTACTGTTATTCATATGGAATTAACTCCCAATTCACAGGTAAAAAGGAGTACAAAATGCCCAACTTGTCAAAATAAAAAAGATACATCTTTCAACTAATATTAACAACACGGGTTCCTAATTTTTTTGGTACACCAAACTCACCCAAGTCTGGTAGAAAGCAGAAACCAGATTTCCTTCTTTCCAAGAATTCTTTCAATCATTCAGCCGAGTGTCAAAACCATGTCTTCATCAGACACCAACATGTCCAATCCTCTTGTCAAAACTAAATTAGCATGTAAAATATATCATATATCATTGTGCCAATCTAAGCTTCTTCAAAGTAGGAAAATGGTATCTCAGGGGGTGAAGGCGTCATTGCAACACATTTGAACTGTTGCAAATAAAAACATAAACATCAGCATCTTAAACTCCAACCACGCAATTATATATGAAAGGGTAGAATATAAAGAATTATACCCTATGCAACTTGTATTTCTCTCGCACAGCTATCAAAGAGCCCCCTCTTCTGGCCATATACAAATCATGTAACAGTAGCACACATGCCTTCAGATCGGCTGGCTTGTAGCCTGTGTATTTTTGCATGTTTGAACCCTGCAATTCACTTGCATATCAGCAAATTGCCTTCTGGTTCATAATTACATAAATGATGGATTGAAACGATACTTACCCATGGATGCAGTTTTGGGCTGACGATGAATTTTGCTAGATAGACAACTGAAGCAGCAATTAAAGAAGGCAAGAACTTGACAAAATTATAGTCAAGTAGGCTAAGCTCAGCAAGGTATTGACCCAGGAATTCCAACTGAAGAGTTGGTGTCTGTTAAGAGCACAGAGCAGAACAAGATTAACAAATAGAAAACTCCAAGCTGATTCAAAGTTCAAACCCAGATCAATAAAACAAGTAAACAAAAGAATTTGGAGACTCACTTTGAAATCTTCTTGTGCAATATTAGTGAACCTCCTGTAAAAAAGAAACATAAAGAACGAAGCCAAACAAATGAGTCAATATGATCATCAACATGATTGAATCCAATAGACAAAAAGAACTACAGTTAAACTACACTTGCCTCAAGAATGTCTTGGCAGTAGGATTCCCCATTTCAAAGTTCAAAGACTTAAGTATATCAGCTTCCATCTTCACAACCTTACAACAACATTCATCACAAACTCAAATCTCAGTACCAACCCAGAAACAAGAACTCGATTTAAGTAACGTTAAGGGAAATATTCACCTCATCTCTTCTATAAGTATTATCTGTTATGTAGCAGAAATCTTCCACGTTTGGTGGGGTGATCTCTTCATACTTGCTGTTTTATAAAACAATGTCAAGAATTAAGCAAACCCACATAGAAAAACATGAATAACTTCAAATATAATGAACTTACGAGGCAATCAGCATTGCAGAAACGCCCAACAATTGAAGCCTTTGCCTACTGAGGATGTTCATCGACAGATACCTATCGAGATAAGAGATTGATAGATAAAGAGATTCCGAGCCGAGCTTGTATTCCTCTGCAACCTCAACCATCCAATCAACCAAAACCCCTCTCATATTAGCACTCACATCCGTCTGAATCTTCTCTATGTAATTAGGAATCGGCCTTCGTTTCGGTTCCGCCTGAAAGAGAATCACAACATTAACAAAAAACACCAAATCCCAAAATCAGAACAACCATTTACAAAACCAGATTGCATCTTGGTACCTCCATTACGCGAAGATAAGCATAAATATCAGAGGAATAAGGGCCCTTCATCTCTGGGTCATCCAAAAGATCATCAACGCTCAACTTGGGTTCATTATCTTCAACAAGAACAGTAGTCTTCTTGATGGTTGGAGCAACACCGATCCTTGTTCTCTTCTTGGGTTTGCATCTGGATATCTGAGACTTCGCCCTTCTCTTCTGTGGAAGTAGCGCATTGATATTCTGAAAGTTGGAAAGTTCTCCAAGAACCACGCGCTTCTTAATCGGCGGCAGATCCTCCGGCACGACGGCCGCCGCAGATCTCTTGTGAGAAGCACGAGTGACTCGAGCGCAGTTGTGGGTATCGGCCATTGGGTTGTGATCTTGATCTTGAGGGTCGGAAATTGGGATCGGAATCAAGATCGAGAGAGAGAAGATCGGAGAAGAAATGGGTGAGTTGGAAGAGGAGTTGTGGAGGGGACTTTGTAGTGAAGGGAAAATAATTTGGGAAGAAGAAGAGCGCCATTTTTTTGGCTCTGGTTTCGAAAACCGAAAACGAAACAAAAAACGATTTCGCGGTATAAAGGAGGAGAGGCTGAATTGAATTGCATTTGGATTTTGGGGTTTTAAATTTTTTTAGTTTTAATATTTGGGGATTTGGGTTTTTGGCTTTGTTTTCCCGGCTTTCCCAAATTGGACCCGCCATTATGTTTCTCCAGTTCTCAATTTTTTAGGATTTTTCGAATCTCTCTCTCCATCTGCTTTTATTCGTTTGGCGCCATAAATTATTCCCAATCACATAATTTTGTATTTATTCAATTTTAAAACTTACTTCAAATTTATATTTAGGGAATTTACCGATATATATGTAAATTCTTCTAATATGTTTTATTATCTTTCCTACCATGTATTCATCTTACCTAAAAAAAGTAGGTGAATGCTAACCAAATTTCAAAAACAAAAATAAATTTTTGAAGCTAATTTTTTTTCTTCAAATTTTGGTTTGATTTCTAGAAATATAGGTAAAATGTAGATATTCAATCAAGAAAAAACATGTGGTAAGGTAGTTATAGGGTTAAATTTCGAAAATCAACAATTAAAAACAAAATAGTTATCGAATTGGGCATTAAATTCACATTCAAATTCAATGACTTACCTCGACTAATATCACGAGACATACGGTCTAACCTTACGACATTTGGATTTTAAGGAAATCCATACAAAATTAGTTTCTAAGTAGATAGTCACTCAGTTTTCTATTACGGTTTTCCAGGTGCTTTCGGTTCAAGATTCGGTTGTTCGGTTGGGCCGTTAGAGCTATTTTAAGCCTTAGGGGTATTTTGGTCTTTTGCTCCCCGGGCAGGATTTGTGGGTTTTCAGGATTCCAGGGACACTTCTGCCTTTGTCGAGGCTTGATTGTTGTTGGTTGCAAGACCCAAGATGTTTGGGCTAGTCGTTTGGAAGTTTGGAAGTGGTTTGGGTTTTGGCAAAATTATTGTTTAGTTTAGTGCTTCCTTTGGGATTTGAGCCCTTGCCCTTAATGTTGATTTGGGAGTTTGAATTAAGTGAGTTTTATTTATTGGAAAAGATTGCTTCAGCCGGGTCTCGAAGGAGGAAGCCGTGTGAAGGGATTTTAGGTCTTCAAGACCTATTTAAAATAGGATAAGGATGGAAAAATAAGGAAAATCCCACTTCCCCCTTGTTTTCTCTCTCTCTCTCTCTCTCATCTCTCTCTCTCTCTCTCCCTCTCACCAAACCCGAGCCCCAACCCAAACCCTAGCCGCACCAGCTCGCCCAACCCAGGCCGCTCAGCCCCGCACCAACTAGCCTAGGCCCAGCCCCGCACTGTGCCGCGTCGCTCAGCCCCGCACCAGGCCGCACCGCTCCGCACCAGATCGCCCACTCCCAGCCGCACATTGTGTCGACCCAGCGCCGTCCTGCTCCGCACCAGGTCGCCCAGCCCCTCGCCGTGCCGAGCCGCCCAGTCTTTGTAGCCCAGACTCGTCGCCCGCGCGCATTCCCTGTAGCCCAGATGCGCCGCCCGCGCGCCGTTCCCTATGCGAGCCGCGCCGCACCACTCCGAGCCTCAGCGCCCGCGCCAACGCGCCCGTGTCCTTGTCGCGCCTGCGTCTGCGCCCAGCGCCCAGCTCCTGCGCGCGCGTCCCTTGCCGCGCCAGCTCGCCGAGCCTGTTTCCTTGCTGCCGACAGCCTGCCCTGCTGTGTTGGATGGCTCGAGCCTTGTGGCTTCTCGGATGGTAATTCCCGAGTCTTTTCTCCCTTGGGCCCTATGTTGTTGGCTGCTGTTTATTTAATTAGGTTGTTTTTATTAAATGCTTAGGTTGCTCAGGTTCTCTTAGAAGCTCGAGGGTCGCTTGGTTGATTTGTGATAGTTATTTCTGCTTGTTTCCAGGTAAGGATTCCTTACCGTGGTTGTGTGGACCCTGCGATATTATCATGATGTGTCTTGTATGCTTGTTGACTGTTATGAGCATGATAGTGATAGGACAGTTATGATTGATCTCTTGCTAGCATGTTTGTCTGATTGTACATGTTAGTGCCATGCTAGGTTTGTTCTTCTAGCATGCTTATGATTCCTGTTTTAAGTTCGTAGTATCATGCTAGGTTAAGTGTGATTGATGTGGATTATTGTTTGTTAGCCAGGAATCATTTACTATGTACTCTTAGCTAGTATAGTAGGGTTTGTCATCATCTAGAGGCTGAGAGCGGACATAACGTACTTTGTCCCCACCGGTCGGGAGTAGAGCGAAGCATAACGTACCTTGCTTCCCCCCGGCAATCGATGTGGATTTAGCTACCACATCGGCATAAGCCTAGTTTGTAGCCTGCTAGAGCGGAACCACCGCTTACGGTGCAAGCTCCGCCTTGGCGGTTCTTAGCTTCAGTCGGTGGTGGTAGGCTACACAGATGAGTGTCGAGGGCCTCGCACTCATCGTGTTCGATGACACCGCTCCGAGTCTTTAGGCATGCGTGCACCGCCCGCGTAGTTTGTACTTAGGCCCCCACATTTACGCCGGTTGCAAGAATGATGCGTGTGCGCAAGCCACGCGTTAGTCACCGGCTCGGAGAGCTCCCCGGGCTAATGTTCGTGAGTACACCGCCTCCTTCCGATTTAGAGCCGACTTCGGGTACTCTCCCGATAGTCCAGATTTATTAGCGAGGGTAAGAGACCCTTGAGGACACCCATTGGGATTGATTTTTGAGCTGATCATATGGTCGAGGGAGAAAGACCCTCGAGGGTGTCAGACATCTATTGGGATCGGTTTTTGAGCTGATCATTATACTGAGGGAGAAAGACCCTCAAGGATGTCTCAGGATTGGTTATGAGAACCAATCAATAGGCCGGAAGTAGGAAACTTCCGAGGACTCCGGATTTTGCCTGGTAAGCTCGTTGAGCTATGATCTGTGTTGGTAACTGTTTGCATGTATACTAGGGTGCTAGATGACTGATGTATCGTATTGTACCCCGGTTGGGGATTCTTACTGAGTATGTTTATACTCACCCTTATTTCTGTAGTTTTTCCACCAGGTAACTTGTGACAGCACCGGGACGGCTAGCGGAGGGAGCTGATTGATCATGGGAGCTGCCGACACTCTATCATTTATTATTTGCATTATTTGTTCAGCATGTAGATGGACAAGAGTCCTAGGGGAATGTTGTTTAAAAGTTTTTTAAACTGTTTTGAGTGTTCTTTTATAAATACTGGCCAGACTTGTTTTTACTCTGTTGGATTTGCTTAATGAAAATTGTTGGTTATGTTTTAAGTGTTCCCCGTTCTCAAATGTTTTGTAAAGTTTTAAAATATGAGCACTAAACCGCTTGTTGATATATTTAACTTGCATGCTAAGTGAGAACCCAGGTTTAAGACCGTGTTTTGGGTCGGGTTCTTACATTAAGAACCTATCTTTTTAATTTTATCTTACATACATACACATATTATATATAATATTCTTAGTTTGGATTGGGTTGGGGTGATCAAGCAAAATTAGCCAACCTAAGAACCAATCCAACCCAACAAAAATTATAAAATCATAACCCAACCCAAAAAAATTATAACCCAACCTAACCCTTTTGGTTTGGGTTGGGTAGTCCGAGTTGCTCGGGTTACCGGTTTCTTTGTACACTCCAAACTAATAAGAGTTGATCGAATTGTGATATTTTATTAAATAATTTTTCACTCCACATACACCCATGAAAAGCATTTAGGGCATGCATGGATAAGAGAAAGAAATTTGAGTATATCTTACCTCATGTTTGTTTATGTAGAAAAGCTTCCTTCAATTTTACATTCTAATCGGTTATAATTTATTTTGCTTAAACTTTAATGATAACAATCGAATTAAATTGGATTAAAAATGTTTTTAGATTAATTAAATACATTTTAGTCCTAGTTAATTAAAAAAAATCCATTCATTAATTATTAATTAAGGAATTAGTTTTTGTTTTAGAAATTAAGGAATTAGTCAAGATTAGTTTATAACTAAATCAGGGTTTGATCAGGTGAATCTAAGTTTAATAAACTCATGTGAATTCATTTATGTTTTATCAATAAATATGACATTCTAATTGAAAATCAATTAAAATTTTGGTTGCATTTAGAAATTAAATTAAGAGCGAATTTGTTAATTGGGGGTGTGTTGAGAAAAATTGAAATGATTTATCAAATCATGTCCCAAATGTTTTGTGGCTTTACATTATTTATAAGGATGAAAACCTAGATTGATATCATTAGTTATAGTTCCATTGAGTCTTTCCATGAGCTCATCTTTTGTGTTTGATATTTAAGGATTCAATTTTCCCATTGAATAAAGATTGAGCCTCTCCTCATATAGTTAATCTGTATTGGTGTCATTCAGACCAAGTTTTACTCTCCTTAGAGTACATCGTTGGTCTGATTAAACAGACTTCCACCATGACTATATATTCGACTAACTTATCTTCTCCTGACACTACAACGCTAGTCAATTTATCTTAACTCATATCCAATCCAAACTCCTATTCCTTTAAGAATACATCGTTAGTCTGATAAGATTGCCACAAATTTTTGTCTACATGCTCTAAACTTCTTTGTCCTACATTGGGGCATTCTGTTTGCTTTTTGGCCATCTCAAATGATATAATTTTAATTGAATTAATGTTTTGATGATAACAAACTTGAAATTTATTTACTAACAAATTTAGTATTTTGAAGTATCCACTATGTAGAGTTTAAAATAAAAATTCAAACGCATTTTTAATTACTCATATTAAAGTTGAAACTAAAAAGTTACGGCCTAAATGACTTTGAATGATAAATCCCAACGTGATGACGTAGTAAAAATTGGTCAATCCAAGAGTAACATGTGTAGCCTTGGATGTTTGACACATGATTTTTTTGTGTTTAAAAAGTCAAGGTAAAAGGAAAGTAAAAGAAAAAGGAAAATGAAGGTATACATTATTGTATTATTATTTTGACATGTGTCTAACAATAATGTTTTTTTAAAAATGTAAAAAAAAAAAGCTATAAATTGTTATATTAATTTTACTTGCCTACCTAAATACAACTTTTTGAATATTATAATATTATTATTCATTATGTCTAACGATAACTTTTTCAAATAGGAAAGAAAAGTTATTTGTTGCTATATTTCTTTTATGTGTGTGTCTAAATGCATCTTTTTGAATATATAATATTATTATACATTGTGTCTAACGATAGTTTTTTTAAATATTATAATATTATTATGTGTTGCGTCTAACGATAACTTTACATCTTTGTGTGTATTTAAGCCTCATCTTCTCCGAAAAATGAAAACATGAAGTTTCATATTTCTCAATTCTCCAAAATAAAGAAGTCTTCATTGTTGCTCTCTCCAAGCTTTCAATTTATTTATTTTTCATCTTATACTTAAGTGAAAAATTATTGAATTGTGAGGATTTGATTTGTGAGAGTTAAATTTGTAATTCCATTCTTTGAGAGAGTTTGTTCATCTTGATCTTTCATTTTCGAATCATTGTAAGGGTTTCTCTTGATCCTGAAAAAGAGAGGTTATAACAGTTTAATCTTGAGCCGTGAAAAAGATCGGGTTTGTTCTTGCTCCTGCAAAAGGAACGTTATAATGGTTTGACTCTAAGCTGTGAAAAGAGTCATTGTTTTAGTGTAATACTCAAGAGGAGCTTAGGGAGTGGAGTAGGCATGTTGAACCACTATAAATTCACGATATCAACTTCTCTATCCTCATCTTATTTTATTTTATTCAATCAATTTATTGTTTTATTATATTAATTGATATTTTGTTTGGTATAATTCTATCTTGACATATTCTTTACCAATCTTTAATGTTAGAATTAAATAGGGTGCTTGAAATTGGTTTTTTGGTATTTTCCTATTTAATTTGCATCGTACTCTTGGTTAATTTAATTGCTTTTTAAAAAGTATATTAACTTGTTTAATTGGGCACACATTTAAAAAAAAAATTCATAAATTTTAGGAAACCCTATTCACCCCCCTAGGGTTGTCATACCGATCCATTAACATACGCTGTTAAATTTGAGGCATGGTGCTCTAATACCAATTGGTAAGGATGATGGGGCCATTTTCTCATGTTCAAGTTCGTGTGGATATTACAAACATCTTCAAAGGGGTTTCATGGCGAAGGGTGAGGATGGAAGTGAAGATATGTTCATTCCTTGTCGGTACGAAAAATTTCCCGAATTTTGCTTTATTTGTGGGCTAATGGGGCATTCGCAAAAGGTTTGTGATATTGATTTTTGTAAAGAAGGGTTAATTTTGAGGGAAGCAGTGTATGGTCCATAGTTAAGGGCAAGAGAAGATACAAAGGGAGTAGAAGGCTGGGAGGGAGTTTTGGGCCAGAAGGTGACATAGGTTTTATTGGATTTACGGGGGAGGAAAGGTGGACAACTGGGAAGGGTAGAGGGGCAGGAGATCAAAGAGGTAGTGGGAGAGGGGTTGAAAGTAGTTGGTGGCAAAAAGGTGTTAAGGAGGAGGGTGATATTGTTCTAGATGATAAAAAGAAGTACGAGGGATAAGGGAGATGGAGAGACCTGTGTTACAAACGACGCCAAAAACTTGACTCAGAGCATCATGTATGGACGCTAGGACTTGTGTTACAAACGTGGTTAAGATTAGCATGAAATGATCCCGCAACACGCAAGCATACGTGGTCTGTAGCAAGTAATTAGTAAATTATTGTTCTCCACAGAGACTAGAATTTAAGTTGAGGTAATGTTTAGAATTGAGAGTAAATTGCATGAAGAGTGTTGTTCATAAGATTTTGGGTTTTTGCAAGAAAAAGAAATAAGTAAATGAATTAATAGTTTTGATAAGTTAAGAATAAACTAGGATACTTGTGAGAGCAGCAAGAATGAAATAGCAAAAAATATGCGATAAGGGAATCTATCATACTGCGCTTACAAACTAATACTTCCATTTTCGTTCAACAATTAGCCCAGATTCCGCAGCGACTAAGTGTAATTAAACCCGCGCTACGTATGTAATAGTTTCACATTTATTCCTAAACTCTGATTTAAAATGTTGCAGCCGCAACACTACCTATTAAACATGCATGACAGATTTAGATCGTTCCTCTTCCGATTTACAATCTATTAGCTCATGTGGATGGCCGGTCGACACTTACTGTTTAGATGAAGTTCCTATCTTACATGCTCTAGATTAAACCCTTCTAATTCCTTCCTATAACATGCTACTAACACTCATAATTTCACCTTACGAAAATTAGTTCATAATAACAACAAAGAACACAAAGCACAATGTAGCAAACATCATAGAATTGTATACTGAATTGAAATAAGTCTTAACAAAACAAAATAAAATAACAATAGTAAAGTGTAGCGTAGATCGATTCTCTGTAATTCTCTGAGAAAAAAAACAGGGCAAGGATCCAGCTCGCACTTCTCAGTTACATCATGTCCCTTTTATAGAGCTAGGTCGTCAAGCCTCCAAAGGTTCTAGAATGGTGAAAATTAATTTACAAGAAGATTTCTTCTTTTTAATTTCTTGCCCTATGTGTTTGATTTGTCTAAGGCAGGAATCCCGTGATTTCAGCAATCCGTCTCTTAATTGTCTGGTTAGTCAACTTCTTGGTGGTGGATTCTTCCTTCCTTATTTACTTGTAGTGCAACTGGCCTTGATCTTCCGAGCTTTAGTACTCGTGCTCGCGCATTTTGATTTCTTTTGGGGCAATGCTTCCTTAGCACTGATCCTGCGAAATATAAATAATCATAAGTTTCTGCGAACTTAATGCTATCTGCTCTTCTTTTATCTTTATTTTGCATGATTCTCGATATTTAGCATTCATCTCTGCTAATGCACAACATTAGGGAATTACACCTTAAAATGCACACTTTAGTCTTTGCGGACGCTTGATATGAATTGAATAGCACACAATATGACCCGGATTTAGGTTGAAATCTAACTCTATTCTAGAGTCATCAGACTACAAAGAAACTGACTAAGATGATTCACGATATATGCAATGTCAAGTTTCGTGTTTGTCAAATACTGTAATGCCCCAACAATTCTTCTATAGAGAAATGGGTCAGAGAGAAGTTGGCCGTTAGACAGGGACAATGACGTCCCAGTAATTGACGGTGAAGGGACAAGCTTGGCATTGGACATATTAAGTTTGGCAAACAAGTCATGGATGTACTTCATTCGAGTGAGAAAAAAACCAGATGGTAGTCGTGACACTTGGATACCCAAAAAATAACTTGGCAGACCAAGTTCTTTGAGTGCAAAATGTTGATTTAAGGATGAGACTAGGTTGGAGATAAATTCATCATTGTTACCAGTCAGAATGACATCATCAACATACACCATGAGAAAAACTGTAGTGTTCCCATGAGTATAAATAAAGAGAGATGAATAAGAATGACTGTTGACAAAGCCCCAAGAGAGTAATACTGTTTTGAGGGCATTATTTCATGCCCGAGGAGCTTGTTTAAGACCATAAAGCGCCTTCTTGAGCTTACAGACATAGGTGGGAAACAACGAATCCACATATCCTAGAGGTTGGACCATAAACGCATCTTCTTCAAGGGTCCCATTTAGGAAGACATTGTTAAAATCACGTTGTTTCAGGGACCAATTTCGAGACAAGGCCAGAGAGAGAACGACGTGGATAGTGGGTGCTTTGACAACGGGACTGAAAGTATCAAAATAATCTACACCAGGATTTTGATGAAAGCCTTTGGCCACGAGAAGAGCCTTGTGCCTCTGAACAGAGCCATCTGCATTTCGTTTGATCTTGAAGACCCACTTACAACCAACGACATTCTAAGAGGGCGAGGGCGGAACCAAGCACCAAGTATCATTTTGCAGGAGGGCGTTGAACTCTTGATCCATCACAGTCTTCCAAACATGAGTCTTGAGAGCATCAGCAACCTGGGTTGGTTCAGTAGTAGACCAGTCAGTCCGTACAGAAACTCATGCCTTGGGTTTAAAGATCCCATTATTAGACCAAGTAACCATCAGATGTGTAGAAACAATACTAACAAACCCCGAGACTATGGCACAAGTTTACTCAGGTGGTGTTGTAACATGCTGAGGCCAAGCAAATGAGCATGGAGACCGAGAAATAGGGGATGCTTGTTGTATCTCAACAGGAACACTACCAATATTTGGAACCTGAAGATCAGTGTGAAACGATGATGTTGTAGGAACCGAGGCAACAACGGGGGTGCCCTGCAGAGTGGTGTCTACAGCTTGGCACCGTTGTTCGGGGACACGCGAATGAACCACAGTAGGAAGAAAACCCAACCACTAATTTAGAGGTGGTGTAGGAGAAGGCAGACCAGGCACAAACGAAGGCACATGAGACGAAGAAAAACCTATAGCAAATGGAAATAAATACTCGTTAAATGTGACATGGCGGGAGATAATCATTTGTCTAGACAGACTTAGGCATTTATGTCCTTTGTGGATAGGACTGGGGCTCAAATAAACACATCGTTCAGTATGGAACTGAAATTTCTGAGAATTGCACGGTCGAAGGTACGAGTATCATGCACAACCAAAAACTCAGAGCTCCTTGAAATTCAACTCTCTTTGTTACTACCTCCATTGGAGACTTGCCACTAAACAGAGGAGTAGGTAGCCCATTTATCAAGAAAACTGTAGTAATAAACGCCTCCCACCAAAATTTTAGAGGCATAGTAGCATGTGCTAATAGTGTCAACCCAATTTCGACAATGTGTCTGTGTTTCCGTTCAGCACGACCATTATGAGCAGATGTGTAGGGACATGAAAATCAAGAAAGAATTCCTAGGTCATCGCACAAACGATGTACCTTTTGATACTCCCCGTCATTGTTTGACTGAAGCGCTTAAATTGAGCAACCATATTGGTTTTGGACCATATCTAGGAAATGTTAAAAGGCATCCAGAGTGTCACTTTTTAATTTAAGTGGATAGATCCACCCAAACCGACTGTAATCATCAAGAAAGTGCACATAGTACCAATATCCCACTACTACAAAAATGACATTACTTGACGCCTGGAGAATGTCAACTACAACGTTACTTGACGGTTTTCCAAACGTCAACTATACTGCTGTCAAGTAATGTATCTTTACTTGGCGGTCGTCTAACCGTCAACTATATATATAGTTGACATTCAATGGCTATCAAATACGTAGGTAGGTTGACAGTCGTAAAGCATCAAGTTTAGTGTGGTCATTGACACTGTGAAAACGTCAAGTATAGTGGGTAGTTTGACCATTGTGGATTGTCAAATATAAGATGTTGGTTGACATTTAAAAACCGTCAAATGTAGGTATTGATTGACATCTAATAAACGTCAAGTAATCATACATTTTGAACAAAGGATTATTCTCATAGATGCTTTCTATGCGTCAAGTAATTGAAACATAATGACACTTAAGAAACGTCAAGCGATATATATCTTTCTTTTTTTTTAATTTTAAATAATCATTCCCCAAATTTCCTGTAAACCTGAAAACATTCCTGCAAATCAGAAAGCATTCTTCAAACTAGAATAATAATATATTTCATCTATCAATTGTTCCATCATACATGTACATAAAAAAATAATATGAGAACATAATGAACATTTTGTTTCATGTACACAAAAAGAACTCTGCAGATAACTAACAAACCAAATTAAAATATACTGAAGTAATCGTGTTTTATGTATACAAAAAAAGAACCTATACCCATCCTTCCCAAAAAATAATATGGATAACTATACCCATCCTTCCCAAAAAATAATATGGATATCTATACCCATCCTTCCAAAAAATAATATGGATATCTATACCCATCCTTCCAAAAAATAATATGGATATCTATACCCATCCTTCCAAAAAAATAATATGGTCCATGCATAGAATAAAGTGATCCAAAAAATTTCTTCAACCACAAAAAGTCAATAATATCGTCCATTAAAGTTCGCCCATTCCACTCGCACTTCATCTATCTCGATTTTTGTGTATGACTTCCTCGTATCAACCTAAGAATAAGAAATTCAATTTAGTCTTGTTTATTTCAAATAAGAAAATATTTTTTACTATAAATTTATATGTAACGTACCGATTCTGTGATGATGGTGATATCTTTGGTTATTATGTCTCTCATATACCTCATTACATAATACCCACATTCCACTATACCTGATTGTAATGGGCACTACAAGAACAAAGAGAACGCTTTTTATTTTCACAAACAAATTAAAAAGAAAACAAAATGAAAATAAGAAAAAGAAAAAAGTATTATACTTGCCTTAACATTTTTCCATAATGTTTTATTTCTATCCACTTTTATTTTTTTCTGAGCTCGAAATATTGCAAGTGCCCTACATAAATACTTAACATATTAAAAAAGAAAATATAAAACATCCAAAATGAATAGACAACATATAATTCAAAGTGAAAACATAACTTACGTGCATGTTACAGACTTGATATCTACTTTTGAACTTGTACGTAATGAATCTAAATGATAAACAATATCTTCGTATGGATTCACAATGAGCAGTGACCAATGACCACTAAACAAAAATACACAAGTGTTAGATTATCAAACTAAAAGTAATTAAGTGATAAACTATTTTTGTAATCAAACTAAAAATACACAAGTGTTAGAAAATCCATATTCAATGAACTTTTCCACACCCAACTCAAAATCTTTCGATAACCTACTTTTGTTCATCCATGATTTATCCATGATTTGGAAAGCTGTTAAATAAAGCAAATAGTAATATCCCATAAGAAATTAGTCAACTTGATGACATTCAAAGTATCAATTCAATAATTAGCCAAAAGGAGAAAGATGACACAAGTATAGCTAAACTGAGATAAATCTTAAAATTGCTCATGGTTTTGGGCAGGGTTCCAAGTATTTTAAGACTCGTAGTTCACTTCTGGATAAATTGATTGAACACAAGTATGGTTGGGTGTTTAAAACCCCCCTATTGATGTGGAAGGTCTTGGTTTGCATGACTATGATACCATCATTATTCATTAAGCAACCAATGGACCTAGGAACTGTGAAATATAGGCTTAACAAAAATCGGTACAAGTCATCTAAAGAATTTGTTGAGGATGTGAGACTTACTTTTCACAATGCTATGACATATAATCCGAAAGGACAAGATGTACACGTAATGGCGAATCACAACAATATTTGAGGATAGATGGGATAATAGAGGCGGACTATAATCGTGAGATGAGATTTATACTAGACTATGGAGCCGCTCTATCTACGCCTACTTTTGAAAGGCCCGTCTTCCACCTCACCACCTCTTGACATGAGAAGAATATTGGTAAAGTCTGAATCCACCACCTCTTAACAACCAAATTCAATTCAGGATAAATAGCAATCAAACATTCAATCCCCAACAATCAACTTGAGTTCAAATCCAACAATTACAAAAAATTCCTAAACTCAAAATTAAGGTTTATAACCACACCGACAAAAACTAAATAACAAAAAACAACAATAATAGAAAAAGAGATCACCAAAAACGTTAACATAAACCATCACACATTGCATATAAGAAAATAAACTAGAAATGCGAATTGCGTAATCATATCAACATTTGTAAAAGATATAGAGACAGAAAAAGGAAAACAAGAATAAAGTTCTAAAAGAAAAAGAAAAGCTAAAGAAGTTCATGACATTTGAGAAATTAACCTTAAAAAACAAAAGGCCAAACCGCTGTGATGAGTAGAGTTCACGAATGTATCAAAGAATAAGACCTGAATCTCGCTTTGGTTGCAATATCCTAAAGCAAACAGAGAAGAGTGAAAAAAAAGAAGAAGATGAAGTCAAAAAGTGAAAAAGTGAACTAAACTCACCGCTGAATGTAGCGCAAAGATCTGCGACGGATTGAGGCTGCAAAGGAGGTCTGCGATGAATCTGCGATGGAGGCAGTGACGAATTTGCGATGGAAGCCGACACAGAGGCCGGGACGGAAGCTACGACGAGGAGGGTTTCCAGAGGTTTTGAAATTGAGAGAGACGAAGCGTGAGGAGGGTTTCACGGAAGAAGAGAGAAAGTCGAGCATTTTGGGGTTTTTTTTAGATTTTCAAAAACGGCAGCGTTTTGGGTTTTATTTTTATTTTTATTTTTTAATGCCATTTTGGTTTAACAAAATAAAAATTATAATGCGCGCCAACAAAGCCCGCTAAAACATTTACCATTTTTCTAATGTATTTGACCGTTTATAAGTGTCGAGCATTTTCGTGTCTTGACTTTGACGCTTTCACAACGTCAAATATTGTAAAACATAAAAAACACGGGATTCTGGTCGGAATTTCAGCCTGATTTGAATGATACTTGACGTTTTCATCATAAATTAACTCATTATTTGACGTTTTTAACCCAAAATGTCAAGTATTTCAGAATAGGTAGTGTCAAGTAATGTCATTTTTGTAGTAGTGTCCATCAGAAGAAGCAACAGGGGCAGGTCCCCATAAATCAATATGAACAAGTTCAAACATTGTAAGAGCATGAGAATTAGACAAAGAAAATGGTTGAGAATGCATTTTGCCAAACTTGCAAGCTTCACAAAAGTTATCATGTTCATTCAAAGAAAATGGTAAATCAAAAGTGTTTACTAAAGAATGCAAAACATGAGAAGATGGATGCCCTAAACTTTGATGTCAAACACACTTGGACACCATTACATTGATTGACCCAAGACTAGGAAAAACTGACGCAGAGCAAATTAAAGGTGTAGTTTCAAACACTACTGATTTCAAGCTTGAGTAGGTAGCGACCGTATAATGCTGCTACTCTCTACTTGATAGAGACCATCTTTAGCGCAAATCGTAATGCCGCAAATTTTTTTCTTCTGCTAAATTTTTTTTTTCTTTGAATGTCATTGCCTTGGTAAACCGATCACTTACTCATTCCAAATCATCATTCACTAAGTTCCTAGCAAACCCACCTCAGATCTTCTCCCCGTTCCCTTAGTCCCAAGTTTACTCTAGGTGCAGATTTCTGTTGTAGTGTAAATCATTCTTCCTTCCTTATCAACTAAGTTTGTTCAAAACATTCTGTCAATGGCTTTATTTGTTATGGGTACCTCTGAGTAAATGTTCTGCTAGCCGCTATAAGATTGTGTAGTAGTGCTAGCAGAATACTTGGAACAATGACTCCTTCGCACATTTAGCCATTTCTTTTACCCAGAATGTCTTGAGGAGTTTTTTTTTAGTTGGAATGATAATTGGCATTCTCTCACCCCCAAATTAGGTTCATCATTGTCCTCAATGATTAGGTGTTTTTATTTCCCCCAAACTTAAATGTTTCTAAGGTTGTTGAAATCTTTACTTTAAGCTCAAACCATCTCCCCCCATAGAATTGATCTAGGTCCTAAGTTCACAAGTGCCCATCCCAAGGAGTTTTCGCTATTCACGTCGCAAATGACGCTTTGGGGCTGAGTAAATATCTGTTTTCCTAACGAAATGTTTTTGAAACGCATAATTAAAGAGTAGAAAAATCAGAATCGGCATTCTTCAGAACATTAGCTTATCAGCGAGTTAAATTAAAACAACTATTATTATTATTATAGAAGCATATAACAAGAGTATGAACAACAGAAACAGAGACTTCCTTTATTATTCTTCATCTTCCGAATCAGAGCTGTCAGAGTCAGTGGAGGAGACAATGTCTTGGATCTCAGGAAAGACAAGTGATGACGTGGCTTGTTCAGTGTTTCGCCCAAGTGAAACATCAACTTCATTTAAAGCGGAATGTGTGTGTGATCCCTAAAGGTTGTGCAAGTATACACAATCTTTGTTGTAGCAAGTTTTAATGTAAGTAAAGGTCATCTCCAAGGGGATTAGTGATTAATGTCATGTTCAAGCGAAATTAAGAGAGTCAAATGTAATGGGTGAAATTATTGTGCCGAAATTAAGCTAAGCGAACTAAATGCATAATAAAATGAACTAAGTGCAATACATTAGAAGGGAAGAAGACATTTTCGGAGAGTTTCGCTTAGGAAAAACTAAGTAAAGCTAAGAAGCACCAACTGCAGGCTTTCTCTTTAACTCTCTCGAGTTTCAGAAGCTGGCTCTCTCGAGCTTCTTGTTTTGTCCTCTCGAACTCAAACGACGCTAAGACTAAGCAAAATAGCATTAGACGAACCTTATCTATAAGTGTTCAGTTAAGATGTAAGTAAACTTATCTCTAAGCAACTTAGCAGACCTAATGTTAAACATGCAGGATCACTCTATTTCTATTCTCTCGAAGCGAAATAAAGACGTACACGCAGTGGATCAAACGTAATGTATTTCGAATTAACACAGCATGCATAATGGTTGACATCTCGCTAAGGCTTCTTTGAGGCGACATTCTCCTACTTGCCTACTTCCTTCCAACGATGAACTTAGCTACTCATAACGATAGATAAAAGAAAAACAAAGTAAAAGTAACAGTACATTTTCATTAAAACAAAAAATAACAATGTTTGCTGAAACTACAATAGAAGTAAAATGAAAGCAGTACAAGGAAATGCAGAAAAACAACTAAACTACGGAAAACTCTCTAAGAAAATATGATTGACCCCAAGGTGGGTGATAAATTTCATGAAGAGAAGACATTTATTTATACTCCAGCTCCAAGTGATAGAGCCTGCTCCATGATCTTGACAATGTTGGACTGCTCTGCTCTGACATTCTGCTCCATGATCCGTATTGTCGGTAGTCAGAGCATCTTTAGCTTCGCTATCTTCACAACATCTTCTTTCATTGGTAACTTTGCTATGGCGAAGCATTTGGTAAAGTCTTCAAGCTATGCTACTGTGCTGGATATCTTCGAGGTACACTTGGTTGGTTGACATTCGCTTTGGCGAACTCCTTCTTGAGTGAATTTCGCTTTGCTTCATCAGGAATGCTGCAGAAAAACTAGAAAATATCAATTATTTTTAACATGTACAACTTTGCACACATTCACGCATATTTCGCTGCAACGAACCTAGAAATTGCATCCTAATTAGAAAACTAAAGGATGTTTCGCTTAAGCGACAATTTGGTATGATGGGGCGAAAGTCAATAGTCAATTAATTAAATATTAGAAAATTCTTATAAAAATATATTCTTTTAAGCTACTTTAACTCTCAATTCTTGAGAGTTATCACACCCCCAAACTTGTACTATTGCTCGTCTCGAGTAATAGCTCTGTTTCAATGGAGGGAATTTTCCTTTTCCTATTTTCCTTCGCAACTATGAACAGTGCATCTTACTTTGCTAAAGTCATCAACAGATCAATCCGAGAATTCAAAAGTGTTTCCAAGTAAATCTTTTCTATAACTAAACAATACTGGGCAAAGCTTTAAAGTTTCAAAAACTCTGTTTTGCAAATCGCTTTAGCCATTTGTTCGTGAAAACTTCTTTTGGTTCAGAAGTTCAATTTTATGGTTCTCTTAGTTTTCCTTAGCCAATTGAACTTTAACTTTTTTTCTTTAAGCTCTTTCGCTTCTTTTAACTTTGGTACTTCTCATCTTTTGTCTAAGTGAATACTCTCCTTTTACAGTTTGCTGAGGATTCCTCACTTACGATATCCTACTATCGATTGCTCAATTTTCATCAAATGTTTGATATTATGTTAAATATGCAATGTTAGAGCAACCAACAGTAGAGAAATGATCCTAGAACTTAGGCTACTAGCCATTTGATTCACTTTGCTCTCGCGAGTAGTTAGGAAAATTTTAATTTTTCATGATTTTATCCAACCCAGGGTTTGGCTTGTAAATCTCACCTTTTACTTCAGCGAAATGGCAACTATCCAATTAATTTTTCTATGTTGAATCGCTCTTGAAGCATGTTTCAATTATGTACTTTTCGCGAGTATTTACATATTTCGCTTCGGTGAACTCCACCCCCAAACTTGGACTTTTCATTGTCCCAATGAAAAACACTCAGCACCCCCAAACTTAAAGTTTGCTAAAAGTTTAAGGCTTGGGTTTCGAATTGAGTTCACTTAAGCTAAAAGAATTTTCGAAATTAAATTTCAAAACTTAATGAATTTTCGAAAACTATGACCTCTACTCATCACAAAATTTTGCTCCTTCCAATTTAAGGTTTTGCTTCATCATCAAGGAGTTATAAAATTAATTTAGGAAGAAATAAAATTGACTTGTACGGAAAGAAAGTTAATAAGATTTTACAAAGGTATAGATACAAAACATTCGTTGAGGCGAAGGATAATAACATTGATATTTCAGATGTTACATGCTTGATTACAAAAAATTATTTACAAACTAAACGAAGGCAAACATGCAATCATACAATATTTAAAAGAAATGAGAGAAGGAAAATGGAAGATTTCCATGATTGCTTTTTATCAGGCGGAGCTTCGCTGGAGTCTTCTGGTAAAGGCGGAAGCTCTGGAAATGGCGGATGGTCGAAGGGGCCACCTTCTAGTCGGTTTAGCACTTGTTGGATGACTTGCTCTCGCTGAAGGAAATAGCGATGAAATCTACGATTTTCATCTATGATTTCCCTCAACAGCTGAAGTTGCTCGTCGTTGTTCGCTGAAGTTGATGCAGGGGCCTTCTTCGCTGCTTTCGCTTTTCTCGCTTGTACCTTCGGAGCTAAGTTCAAACATCGCTTATTTGGAAAAAATGGATCGTTTGGTTTTCCCATGAGTCCCTGATGTAGGCACAACGCTAAGATGGAGTCGGGAACAACAAGTAGCTCACTTTTCGTCCCTTCCACTCACGAATCTCATTTGTAATGATGTTGTCGATGTTGATAGATATGCCAGACAATATTGCACAAATCAACAAAGCTCTCGGCACGGTGAGCGTGGACTCGTGAGATATTGGCCTCAGCGAAGACTTTATGAAAGCAGCCCAGATGCGCTTCTTCGTTTAGGCTCGATGTGTGGAAATGGCGAGATTGCGGACCTTTGTCCCATTCGACTGCTTCAACTCCAATTGTCTCGAGGCAGAGCTGAAGGTCTTCTTCAGAAAATTTATCCAAGAGTAGATCAAACTCGGACTTCTTGTCGCTAAGGCCGAATAGGTCGTTTCATGCGTTGGACAACCAATCAATTTTGCGACCACGAACGGAGGCTTTAAAGCTCTTGGGGTCCCGTAAACTTGCGTAGAACTCTATCACCCATTCGCGCCTCGCTGAGCCCAACTCTGTACAGAGTTTCACCCACCTCTCTCCTAGATTTGCTTGACAACCTTCGCAGGGAGTCCTCTGAGGTCGAGGTCGAAGGGCTGCTCGAACAAGAACTTCTTCGATTGATATTCGATGATGTTCTTACCGATCAAGCTTCACGTCTGTTCCATTGAGCGAATGAGGATGGAACGTCTTGGATCTTTACCCTCGCAGATTGCCCTTCACTACTGCTACGGTTGGCCCGCTTCCTCTTCTTCGCTAGACGAGGCAAAAAGCTCTTCGTCTAATTTGGCTTCGAGATCGTCATCGCTGCTGATCTTCTTTTCTCAATAGAAGAGCCCTTTTCCTTTACCCCAGATATAGATGCTGCTCTCTAGATCAGCAGTAACTTGACCCGTTGTCAATTGTGTGTCATCTCCTGCGACTGAAAAATCTTCACCAAGCAACTCCTCTTTACCTTCGTCGTGCTCTTGGCTGGCGAAACTTTCCATTTCTTCGCCCTCCAATGCTGGGCTTGTAACTTCAACCAAATCCGCCGCCTCGTGTATTTCTTCCTTAGAGGAGCCCAGCGCCTAAGTGTCCACATCATCCTGGAAAAGTGCTAACGGTGCCTCATTCGCTCCTTCGTTGGGCTCGACCTCGAGATTTTTCTCAGAGTCTTTTTCGATCATGTTCACTCCAGCGAAATATTGCATCATCATCGGTTCATCCTTGGTTTTCTCTTCTTTGCTCAAACTTTTATCAGTTAGCAAAAGCGAAGTCTGAGTTTGCTCCATCCTATACTCATTCAATGTTGGTCCATCTGAAATATATTCATCGATATGGTTTTGTTTAATTTCAGTGTCTAGTTGGGTCGCTTCTACTTCTAGGCTGATTGCAAAGGTTCGCTTGTTTTCACATACTACGTTCAATTTGTCAATACCACAGCGAAACAACTCTTCCAACGAAATATCTGGATTATGAAGAAACATAGGTTGATGTTCTAATTGAAAGTTGGCGACCTTAGGATCTGTGACTTGATGAGTTGAAAACAAAGATGCATTCTCGGCTATTGCTTCTCGAATAAAGCTCTCCAAGAGGGTTTCAAATATGAGATCGAAATGATGATTCGCTTGAAAATCTGCTGAGGCATAATCTGAATCAGCGAATTCAAAACCTTCGTTATGTGGTTCATATACTTGTTCATTCTGAAAGCTGTAATCAAGCGAATTGTTAATGCTTTCATAAACATAATTGTTTTCGCTCTGTTGAATAGCATTTCTCGTGATCTCTTCATACGTATTCAAGTCAGGGTTGTTAGGGCCATTCTCGCAAATATGGATGTCTCCATAGAAATAATAGCTCTCAAAGTCCATTGGGGTGAAGGTTGAAAAATTCTTCTCTTGCTAAGCGAATTCATCATTTGGTTCATCCCATGCATTATTCGCTTGGGCGAAGTTTGATATAGCAAAGTTTTGTTCTTCGAAACTAGGGTTTGGCGAGAAATTGAAATCCCATGATTGATTTTGCGGAGCAAATGTCTCTTCAGCATATTGATTAGGATAGACGAGATCATACAAGTTTCTTTGATAATTATCCATCTTCTGCAATCTTCCACTAAACTGCTTCGCCCCAGCGAAATAATCTACTTTGCGAAAAACACACCTACAACAAAGGAAAAGATAAATTGCTAGCTCTTTTAAATTAAGTACCACTCTCAAAACAACACTTAAAACATGAACCAATGAAACTAATCCCCGACAACGGCGCCAAAAACTTGTCGTGGGTTGAATCGACACACAATTTTAAAGAAAATAATAATTAAAGAAGAATGATGACGTGGCTTGTTTAGAGTTTCACTCAAGTGAAACTTCAACTTCCTTTCAAGCGGAATGTGTGTGTAATCCCCAAAGGTTGTGCAAGTATACACAGTCTTTGTTGTAGCAAGTTTTAATGTAAGTAAAGGTCATCTCCACAAGGATTAGTGATTAATGTCATGTTCAAGCGAATTTAAGAGAGTCAAAGTAACTGGTGAAATTGTTGTGCCGAAATTAAGCTAAGCGAACTAAATGCAAATAAAACGAACTAAGTGCAATACATCAAAAGGGAAGAAGACATTTTCTCAGAGTTTCACTTAGGCGAAACTAAGTAAAGCTAAGAAGCAACAACTGCAGGCTTTCTCTTTAACTCTCTCGAGTTTTAGAAGCTGGCTCTCCTGAGCTCTTTGTTTGGTCCTCTCGAACTCAAACGACGTTAAGACTAAGAAAAACAGCATTAGGCGAACCTTATCACTAAGTGTTCAGTTAAGATGCAAGTAAACTTATCTCTAAGAAACTTGAGACCTAATGTTAAACATGCAGGATCACTCTATTTCTATTCTCTCGAAGCGAAATAAAGACATACACTCAGTGGATCAAACGTAATGTCTTTCGAATTAACACAACATGCATAATGGTTGACATCTCGCTAAGGCTTCACTGAGGCGAAATTCTCCTACTTGCCTACTTCCTTCCAACGATGAACTTAGCTACTCATAACGATAGATAAAAGCAAAGCAAAGTAAAAGCAACAATTCATTTTCATTAAAACAACAAATAACATTGTTTGCTGAAACTACAATAGAAGTAAAACGAAAGCAGTACAAGGAAATGTAGAAAACAAACTAAACTACGACTAAACTAAAAAATGCTGATCGGAATTAGCTAGATGGAAAACTCTATAAGAAAATACGATCGACCCCAAGGTGGGTGATAAATTGCATGAAGGAGAAGTCATCTATTTATACTCTAGCTTCAAGCGACAAAGCCTGCTCCATGATCCTGACAATGTTGGACTGCTCTGCTCTGACATTTCTGCTCCACGATCCGTATTGTCTGTTGTCAGAGCATCTTTACCTTCACTATCTTCACAACATCTTCTTTCGTTGGTAACTTCCCTGTGGAGAAGCATTTGGTAAATTCTTCAAGCTCAGCTGATGTGCTGGATATCTTCGAGGCACACTTGGATGGCTGGTGTTCGCTTTGGTGAACTCCTTCTTGAGTGAATTTCACTTTGCTTCATCAGGAATGCTGCGTTAGCTTTGAGTGAACTCTTTGGTTGATTATTCAGTCGTTTGGTTGGGCCGTTAGGGCAGTTTGAGCATTTAGAGGAATTTTGGTCATTCGGCCTTCATGGGTAGTTTTGGTATTTGTCCAAGGTTTCTATTATTTTAGACTTGTGCTGAGTTGGTGTTTATGTTTCGATTTCAGGTTCCAAGCACGGGAGTTACTATTGAAAGATTTGGAGGGGGAACCATTTGAGGACACTTGGCACTTGGAGGATTTTTCCATGGATTAAAATAAAGAAAAAGGGAGAAATTCATTTTGGTCTCACCCTTGCCCTAGCCAACACCTCACTCCCTCTTCTTCTTCTCCATCGTGTTCTCCTCCCTTGGCCGAAATCACCATCACCAAAACCCAAGCACACCACCATTGCCGATCAATCTTCCCATCGCTGAACTGAGCACCATCACCCAACCGCACACGCCCGCGTACGGCCTTGCAGCAAGCAACACCATCGCCGAAGCCTCACACCCACTGTCGAGTTGTCACGCTCACTTCGCTAGTCCAAGCCTCACCTCGCCATCGCTGTACAACCACTCGCCCAGTCGCACACTTTCGTGCGCAGCCTCGCCCCCACGTAGTATATCCGCCGAGCAACCCTACACACCCTGCTCGCACTCGCAAGCAACCCGCACGTCCGCTCGTCAAGAACACTCGTGTGTTGTCCTTACCGCACACCCGCCGAGCCTGCGTAGCCACACACCCGTGTTCTTGCCTAGGATGTTCTTGACCTTGCTGCCGAGAGCTTGGAGCTTTTTTCAGTTTTGGGTAAAACCTTAATTTTTTAGGCTTGTTTGTTGAATTGTTGTTTCGGTTGTTTAGGTTTTGATTTGTGATGTAATATTATGTTGCTAGGTTGTCTTTGTTGATCATGCAGCTTGAAAGCATTATTCGTGTGTTGTCCACTCTCTGTTTTCAGGTAAGGGTTCTTTACCGGGGTTGTGTGGACCATGCGCTTGGCTGATAGCTCCTAGCTGAATGTTCTGTTGATATGCATGCTTAGTGAATTTCTTTTATTGTTAGTGGATAGGCTTGTGTAGGTTATCTAGATGCTATGTTATTTCTGATTATGTCATGATCATGTATGTTTGTATGGCCTATTCTCGTGTGTTGTGGTTAAGCATGTTAGTGGAGAGGGTTTGACTGATCTACTTGATAGGGCTTGGCATGTAAAATAATGTATCTTGTTGTTGCACTGTACTATTCCATACGACTGTTGTATTCTGTGTCTGCCGTTCATTCTTGTCGTAATAGGTGGATTTTGTTAAGTATACCCAAGACTAGCTCAGTATGTGCTGTCCAAGGTTGGCCCAGTGTGTGATGATCGGTTTTCCTCAAGACTATCCTAGTGTGTGATGTCCCCTATTGGCTCAGTGTGTGCTGACCAGGTTTGAGCCGGACAAGCCCAGTGTGTGATGTCCCATTGTTGGCCAGTGTGTGCTGACCAGTTTGTTCAGGATTAGCCTCAGTGCGTGTTGATCCCGGGCTAGGCCAATGTGTGCTGCCCAGGTTGCTCAGGACTAGCCCAGTGTGTGTTGTCCATTGTCGGCCCAATGTGTGCTGACCAGTGTTGAGCAGGACTAGCCCAGTGTGTGCTGTCATTTGTTAGCCTAGTGTGTGCTGACTATGTTCGATGTAGAGATAGAACTCCCGAGATTACTTAGTTGTTTCTCCTATTTGTTAGCCTAGCGTGTGCTGACTTATCTAGCTATGAGCATAGACCTTCGATGTTGATCATCCTATTGTTAATACCTATGGAGACTGTCGTGCTTTATTGTTATGCTTGTATGATAGGATGCTAGGGGATTTGTCTTGCGTATTGTACCCCGGTTGGGGGATCCTTACTGAGTGCAACTGTACTCACCCTTTTTGTGGTTTTTCCACCAGGTAACTTGGCACAGCATCGAGGTGGCTAGAGGAGGAGCTGGATGATCATGGGAGAGTCCGTTGCATCTGCTTTCTTCATTTCATATTTACCTTGTTGGAACATTTTACTTGAACTTTGTAATGGTTTTTTATGTATTCTAGCTAGTGGTTGATTTGTTTAATGAATTTTCCTGATTTTGTTTTATATACTTTGAGGTTTTGAACGTTTAATGAAATCCATGTTTTGAATTATTTCTGTTTAAAACCATGTTTAATTAAAAGCATAGTCTAAGAAGGACATTTCTGACCATCTGGAGTCGGGTCATTACACTAGCAGCCAAAGGCTGCGCCCGAATTTTTCTGTAACGGCCCAGTTTTCTATTCCGGTTCTTGAGGTGCTTCCGGTTCAGATTCAGTTCTTCGGTTGGGCCGTTAGAGCTGTTTTGACCCTTAGGGGCATTTTGGTCTTTTTGCTCCCCGGGCAGGATTTGTGGATTTTCAGGGCTTCGAGGCAGCTCCTGCCTTTGTCGAGGCGTGTTTGTTGTTGGTTGCGAGTCCCGAGATGTTTGGGCTATTCGTTTGGAAGTTCGGTTGTGATTTGAGTTTTGGGCAAAGTTATGGTTGGTTGAGCACTTCCATTGGGAATTGAGCCATTGCCCTTAGTGTTGATTTGGGAGTTGGATTTAAGTGAGTTTTATTTATTGGAAAAGGTTTGCTTCAGCCGGGTCTCGAAGAGGAAGCTGGGAAATGGGATTTTAAGGATTTTAAGGCTTATTTAAAAATTGGATAAAATGGATAAGGATGGATTTAGGATTAAAGTCCCATTTTCCCTTTTATTTTTAAATCCCCATTTTTCTTTTTTTCCCCATTTTTCCCCATTTTTCCTTTCTCTCTCTCTCTCTCTCTCTCTCCACGCCAGAGCATTGACCCGACCCAGCTCCACTCGCCCAAGCCCGAGCCCCACTCGCCCAGCCCACCAGCAAGAAGACAAAGCCCAGCCGCCCGACCTTGCTCGCCCCTACCCTGTGTCGCGTCGCACAATGTCGCCCAGCACCACCGCGCGTCACACACACCCCACGCCCAGCCCCCCGCGTCGCCCGTGTCCGAGCGCCACGCATCAGGCCGATCCAGGCGCCTCAGAGCTCGTCGTGCCGAGCCCGTGCGCCCTGTAGCCGTCGGGTCGCGTTGCCCCGCGCACGTCCCTATAGCGCGTCGTGTCGCTCGCGCCCGCGCGTCGTCCCTTGTGCCGAGCAGCGCCGCACGCCTTCGCCAACTTGAACTCGAGCCCGCGCCCGCGCGCCCTTGTCTAGCCCCAGCCCGCGCAATCGCGCAGCCTGCGCGCCCCAGCCTGCGCCCAGCGCCCCTGCGCCCAACTGTGTTGGTTGGCCCGAGCCTTGTGGCTTCTTGGATAGGATTTCCCGAGTCTTTTCTTCGTTGGGCCCTAATTTTTTGGCTGCTGATTATTGATTTGATTTGGGTGTTTTATTTAATGTATAGGCTGTTCGGGTTCGATTAGAGGCTCGAAGGTCGTTGGTTGATTTGTGTTAATTATTTCTGCTTGTTCCAGGTAAGGATTTCTTACCGTGGTTGTGTGGACCCTGCGATATATCATGATTGTGCCTTGTATGCTTGTTTACTGTTATGAGCATGATAGTGATAGGGCAGCTACGTTTGATCTCTTGCTAGCATATTTGCCTGATTTTACATGTTAGTGCCATGCTAGGTTTGTTCTTCCAGCATGCTTATGATTCCTGCTTAAGTTCGTAGTATCATGCTAGGTAAGCATGTTTGATGTCGGTTATTGTTTGCTAGCCAGGAATCATTTTACTCTGTACTCTTAGATAGAGTTGTAGGGTTTGTCATCATCCAGAGGCCGAGAGCGGACATAACGTGCTTTGTCAACACCGGGTCGGGAGTAAAGTGCGCGCAAAGATAACGTACATTGCTTCCCCGTGCCGCCGCCGATGTGGATTTAGCTACCCACATCGGCATAAGCCTAGTTTGTAGCTCGCTAGAGCGGAACCCCGCCAACGGTGTAAGCCTACCTTGGTCGGGCTTCTTAGCTTCGTGTCGGTGGTTCAGCCGCACGCATGAGCGCCCGTGGCCTCGCGCTCGTGATCGGTGACACCGCTTCAGAGTCTTAGGCATGCATACCGCCCGCGTAGTTTGTCCTTAGGCCCCACATTTACGCCGGTTGCAAAGATCATGCGGTGTGCGCGCGCTGCCGCGCTAGTTGCCGGTTCGGAGAGCTCCCCCGGGCTAATGTCGTGAGTACACCATTCCTTCCAGTTTAGAGCCAGACTTCGGGTACTCTCCCGTAAGTCCAGATTATTAGCAAGGGCAAAGAGTCCCTTGAGGACATCCTTGGGATCAGTTTTTGAGCTGATCAATCCCCCGAGTGAAAGAGACCTCGGTGATGTCCCGGGATTGGTTATGAGAACCAATCATTAGGTTGGAAGTAGGAGACTTTCGATGACTCCAGATCTTGCATTGTGAGCACGTTGAGCTATGATCTGTGTTGGTAGCTGTTTGCTTGCATGCTGAGGTGCTAGATGACTGATGTATCGTATTGTACCCCGGTTGGGGATTCTTACTGAGTATGTTTATACTCACCCTTATTTATCTTTCAGGTAACTTGGGACAACACCAGGATGGCTAGCGGAGGGAGCTGATTGATCAGGGGAGCTGCCGACACTCTGTCATTTATTATTGCATTGTTTATTCAGCATGTAGATGGACATGAGTCCTAGGGGAACATTGTAAAAAGTTGTGTTAAACTGTTTTGAATGTTTTTACAAACACTGGCCAGGTTGCTTTACTTTGTTGGTTTTGTTTAAATGAAAATTGTTGGTTATGTTTTAAGGGTTCCCTCTTCTCATATGTTTTGAAGAGTTTTTAAATATGAGCACTAAACCGCTTGTTATCATATTTAACTTGCATGCTGAGCGAGAACCCAGGTTTAGGACCGTAAGTTTTGGGTCGGGTTCTTACATTTTCTCTCATTGTCTTCTTCATCTTCCTTGGTAGGTGTAAAGACCCGACCCGAAAGAGGTCATAAACTAGGCCTTTACCTCAATGCATGCTTTTAAAACTTAAAAATAATATGCAAGATTGCTTTCCAGATTCTGAATAAGAATAAAAACTTGTAAACATTCATTAAATAATCATTTTAACAACAAGCATAAAAAGTCCTGAAACCTGTTCCTGTGTCCAAGCACCTGTTCAAAACAATCAAAACCCCAAACAGTTTACAACAGTGTCAAAATCCAGAAATAATCAGAAAACATCTTACGGGCTTCGTGCCCAACAAAATGCATTCAGAGGGAAAACTAGAAACATAAATATAAACTCAGAGTTTAAAGACAGCAGTTATTCCATGATCCGCAGCTTCTCCTTCAGCCATTCTGTCTCACGCCCTGATTACCTGTGGAAAACCACAAAATAAGGGTGAGTAACGAATTACTCAGTAAGAATCCCCAACCGGGGTACAATACGATATAACTGGTCATCTAGCAGAAAGTATGCAAGATATGAATACAACATAGAAGAGAGCACATCACTTTAATCCATACATAAATACCACGGATGCCATCTTACGCTCTTACTCCAGAAACTACAACGCATCTCGATACTCTACGAGAAACTAATCTCGGCCTCAGCTTTCCTACTACTGTCGATACGAAAGGTGCACTGAACTCAAGATCCCGAGGAGATCTCCAATCGGCGCTGTAATGAGCGTGTGTGAGCACCGCATGCTGCTGCAAACCAGGGAGGTGTTGGGACTAGGGAATGCTGCCCTGGTCCAGTACGCATGCCTAAAAGAATCTCTGGATCGGTGTCACTGAACATAGTGGTGTGTGACCAAGATACTTTGACTATGTCAGCCTGTACCACCGCACTTGAGGCTAAGAAACCGGCCGTGGTAGGCTTACACCAGGAACCGGTCCTTGCCCTATCAGATGGCAATCAAGGGCTACTACCGACACGCTGAGGTCGTGTCGACTACCGGGGACAAGGCAATGCCTCGTCATTCCCCCAACCATTGAGGCATTTAACAGTCTGCCACCCTCACCCAAGATTGCACTGGGCTGCCGTTAAGGTTAGCTAAACCCTAACGACGGATCAGGGACGAAGTACTGCCTAGCACGTCTCTGCCACGGATGCAAGTTAAGTTATGCATCCTCTCCCGGATGATGCTACCTATCGAGAACCTAACTAGCAACAACAAACATCACAATCTATAGGCCTTAGATAAAATACAAACAGAACTCGGCTCGGTCGGGAGTAACTCACACGGCACGAAGCTGGCGCGCGGACGGACAGGCTGGGCATGGAGAAGTGCGGCTCGAGCGCTGCGGCTGGGCGTGCAGGCGTGCGGCTTGGGCTCTGGGGTTGCGCTCGCTGCGATAGGGCTGCGAAGTGGGCGATCGCTGCAGGGCTGGCGGGCGACACGAATGGACAGGGGCTGTGATTGGCTGAGGCCGCGACGCAGGTGCTAGGTGACGCTGCGCTGCGACACCGAGACACGAGACACGAACGGACAGGGCCGCGATCGGGTGGCGGCGACGATGATGGGCCAGTAGGTCGGGCGATGCAAGGGCTGCTCGGCTGCAACAAGCACCAACCAGCAACAACAACTCACTTCTCTTGGCCAGCAAGAACAACACAAAAAAGAGAAGAAGGAGAAATCGAGGGACGAGAATGCTTACCCAGAACGAACGAAACGACGGAGCTTTCGGGCTGGAATCGCGCGGCAAGAGAGAGCTTGGAGAGGACGGAATGCGGCAAGGGGATTTGGGAAGGAGGAAAGGAGAAAAACCTATTTCTTTTCTTTTTAATCAAACTCATTTAAATCCCGAAAACCAAGGCAAACCAAGATAACCTGCGGAATGAGTATCAATATCTACCTGAAGCTTGACTGGCAGAATCTCACCGCTATCTTCCAAGCCACCCGGGCTCGAATCCCAGCTGAAGCATTTTTATTCCGGCAAAACTCTTATTTTATTTTTGCAACTCTCAACACCCAAACTCAACCAGAATGCAACCAAACCCTACATTTGAACATCCAAGAATATAAACAGCTGAGAAAGACATAAACAACCCTAACGACCCGACCAAATTACCAAAATACCCTTAGGACATACCTGAAAGACCGGGATGAAAACCTGGGCCATTACAATATTCCCTCCTTTTTATGACTTTCATCCCCGAAAGTCTTTAAGACTGAAACAGCTCAGGATAGTGCAATCTCATCTCGTCCTCCCGCTTTCAAGTAGCTTCGTCAGAACTCTAACTCCTCAACTGAACCTTTACTAAACGGATCTCTCGATTACGCAACGTCTTAGTCTCAAAGGCAAGGATCCTCACAGGCTTCTCCTCGAAGCTCAAATCCTTATTCAGCTGCAAAGGCTCAAAGTCTACAATGTGCGACGGGTCCGGCACGTACTGCCTCAATATCGATACGTGAAAAACACTATACACTGCTGACAACGACGGAGGTAAGTTTAACCGATATGCAACTCTGCCAATCCTCTCAAGAATCTCAAACGGGCCAACAAAACGGGGACTCAACTTCCCTCGCTTACCAAACCTCAACACACCACGCATCGGTGCAACCTGTAAGAACACGTTCTGACCAACCTCAAACTCCAAGTCTCGACGCCGCACATTGGCGTAACTTTTCTGCCTGCTCTGAGCTGTCAACATACGAGCTCTAATCTTCTGCACTGCGTTGTTGGTCAACTGTAGCAACTCAGAACCCAAAACCTGTATATCTCCAACCTCGAACACAGAAGACCGGCAACGCTTACCATACAAAGCCTCGAATGAAGCCATCTGGATCGTCGACTGATAACTGTTATTATAAGCGAACTCCATCGATCTGATCATCGGTCCCAACCGCTTCGGGAAGTCTAACACGCAAGCTCTCGGCATATCCTCAAGAATCTGGTTCACCTCTCTCACCACCACCATCATGCGAGGTGAAAAGATGTGCTTTGGCGCACTCGGTGCCTAAGCCTTTATGGAGAGCTCTCCAGAAACCAGAAGTGAACCGCGAATCACGGTCCGACACAATCTTCACAGGCACACCATGGTAACGGATAATCTGCTCCCAAAACAACTGCGTCCACTGTTCCACGGTATAAGTGTCTCTACCGGGAATGAAGTGTGCGCTCTTAGTCAAGCGGTCTACAATCACCCAGATCTGAGAAAACTTCCTCGGAGTCCTCGGCAAACCAAAAATAAAGTCCATGGAGATCTCTTCCCATTTCCACTGAGGCACACTTAGCGGCTGCAATAAATCGGCTGGCCTCTGCCTGTGTGCCTTCACTTGCTGACAAGTGAAGCACCAACTAACAAACTCTGCAACGTCTCTCTTCATTCCCATCCACCAGAACGTCTGCTTAAGATCCTGATACATCTTGGTACCCTCGAGGTGCCAAGCAAACGGTGAACTGTGGGCCTCTGAAAGCAACTCTGCTCGCAATCCTACAACCTCCGGAACACACAATCGGCCTCTGTAAGTCAACCCACTTTCTGGTGAATACACAAAGTCAAAGTCTCCGTCAACACTAACTCTGTCAATCAACCTCTTAAGTGCGGGATCACTCAGCTGGCTACCAATAATCCGCTGTCTGGTCGAAGGCTGAACTGTCAACTAAGCTACTCTGGCGGAAACCTCACCCAACAACACTGTAACCTCGGCCCGCTCAAACTCTTTCCGCAATCTGGACTGGGAACTCAACAACTCCGCGGAGTTCGACGTTTTCCTACTCAACGCATCAGCCACAACATTGGCTTTACCCGGATGGTACAAATTCTCGCAGTCATAATTCTTCACCAACTCTAACCACCTTCTTTGTCTCATATTCAACTCCTTCTAGGTAAACAGATACTTAAGACTCTGGTGATCAGTAAACATCTGAATTCGCTCTCCGTACAAGTAATGCCTCCAAATCTTCAACGCAAACACTACTGCTGCTAACTCCATATCATGAGTCGGGTAGTTCTCCTCATACGGTTTCAATTGACGAGAAGTGTAAGAAATTACCTTCCCGTGCTGCATCAACACACAACCCAACCCAAACTTGGAAGCATCGTTGTAGACTACAAAACCACCCGTCCCCTCCGGGACTACTAACACTGGTGCTGAAGTCAAACTGCGCTTGAGCCTGGAAAGCTCCCATCACACTTACCATCCCAAACAAACTCCACACCCTTCCTCTTCAGACGAGTGAGGGGCGAGGCTATGGCGGAAAATTCCTTGACGAATAGACGGTAGTAACCTGCCAAACCCAGAAAGTTACGAATCTCGACAACTAAAGTCGGTTTGGCCCACGAACTCACGACCTTAATCTTCGCGGGATCCACGACTATACCATCTCTCGATACTACGTGACCTAGGAAAGCCACCTGCTCCAACCAGAAATCACATTTGGAAAACTTCGCATAAAGCTGGTTTTCCCTCAAAGTTGTCAACACTCGCCTCAAATGCTCTGCATGATCCTCCTTAGTCCTCGAATAGATCAGAATGTTGTCAATGAACACGATGACGAAGCTATCCAAAAATGATTTGAACACCCTATCCATCATGTCCATGAACGTTGCTGGGGCGTTAGTCAACCCGAACAACATGACCACAAACTCGTAGTGACCATATCTAGACCTGAAAGCTGTCTTAGGAATGTCGGCATCTCTGATCTGCAACTGATGGTAACCGGATCTCAAATCTATCTTGGAGAATACGGAAGCTCCCTGAAGCTGATCAAACAAATCATCAATACGAGGCAACGGGTACTTATTCTTCACGATAACCTTATTAAGCTCACGGTAATCTATACACAAGTGCATCGAACCATCCTTCTTCTTTACAAACAGAACTAGTGCTCCCTAATGGGACACACTCGGACGGATGAACCCTCGATCTAGCATCTCCTGCAACTGAACCTTAAGTTCCTTTAACTCGGCTGGCGCCATACGATATAGAGCCTTCGAGATAGGGAGGGTCCCTAGCTCGAGCTCGATTGTGAAGTCAACCTCTCTCTTTGGGGGCAACCTCGGTAACTCCTCAGGAAACACATCCCCAAACTCCTGTACGACCGAGACTTGATCAACAGTCAGCGAGGGGCGGCTCTCCCAGACAACTTGGCTAGGTAGCCTCAAGCTCCACGAGCTAACAGATAACGAGCTTTCACAGATGAAACCATCGGCGGGCAAACTCCACCCTGGACTCCACAAAACTTAAAGTCAATGACTGACCGTGGCCCGAACACTACTTCATAACGGCCCGTGTTTTCATCCCGGTCTTCCGTATGCCCTAGGGGTATTTTGGTAATTTGGTCAAGGCATCGTGGCCGTTTATGTCTTTTTCCAGTTGCTAAAATTATTGGTTGGATTTATGTGAGTTTTTGAGGCTTTGTGGATGGGTTTGAGCATGGTTAGATGCAAAAGTAAAAATAAAGGATAATTGTGTTGCAACTGGGATTCGAACCCGGGTCTCCGGGAAAGCCAGTGGGGATGCGTGCCAGTTGAGCTATGGAGAGCTCTTGTTGCTCCTTCTACGTCATATTATGGTTAGCTTTGGATCTTGGAGTTTTGGTGCATTTGGTTAAACGAAAAAGAAATTTGGTTTTGTCTTTCTTCTCCAACATCCTCTTTGCCGCACAAGCCAAGATCTCCCTAGCCCTTGCCGATTTTCAACCTTCCTTTGCAGCCCAGAGGTTCAATCATCATTCCGGGTAAGTCTTCATCCTCTTCATCTTCTCGATTGGGTGTTCTTGCTGGCCGAAGGTAAGAAGGAGAGCTTGTGTGTGTGTGTTTGTTGCGTGCAGTCGCCCAGATCGCCCAAAGCAATGAGCCAGACTCCCGGATCGCCCAAAGACGCCATCGCTGCCGCAAAGACACCAGCCACCACACGCGCCCAGCAGCCGAGCCAACCCATCGTCCCTGTCGCCCGTCGCAGCAGGACGTCCAGTCCGCCCGTCTCAGGCCAGCACTCCCAGATCGCCCACGTGCGCGTCCTTGCCCTAGCTGCTCGTCCGCGTCCGCATCGCACACCCAGCGAACTCGCGTCCTCGCCCGTAATGTGTCCCAGCGCCTGCCCAGCGCTCAGCCAATGCCCCAGTGCCTGTCCGTGCGTGCAACCAGCGCCTTAGCGCCGTGCCACCGTCACCTGCCCGGCTCGCGGCCAGTACCAAGACTACCGCCATGGCGCCCGGCCCGTGTCGCCGTCTTTGTGTGAGTGCTCCCAGCCGAGCCTCTTTGCTTTATTAATTTTAGGCTTTTTAGATTATGATTATTATTGTGTTTGATAGGTTCGAGTTAGCTAGCTCGGGAGTGTTCGCAGCTTAGGATTTTATGTGTAGAAGCCTCCCGACCAAGGTAAGGATTTCTTACCGAAGTTGTGTGGGCCCTGCGGTATTATATGTGATTGCTGTTTGTGTGCTTGTTTGTGTTTATCAGCATGTTTAGTGATAGGTGCTCCGTTCTGAATTCCCGACTGGCATGATCCCTTATGTTGTTTTTCATGTTAGTCCATGCTAGGTTGTTTCGTTCTGGCATGCTCGTATCTGTTCTTCTTTCGTAGTATCATGCTAGGTTCGTTGTATCTGTTGAGCACGTATTGGATTGTATGTTACTGATATGATATGTTAGAGTGTAGGTAGGTAGCATCATCCGGGCTCGAATGCATAAAGTATCTTGCATCCATGGCGGGGACGTCTTTGGTAGTACTCAGGCCCCTTGACCCCGTTAGGGTTTAGCTAACCCGACCGTAGGCCCCCCGCAATCTTGGGTGAGGGTGGCGATCGTTAAATGCCCCAACGATCGGGATGATGACTTGGCATTGCCTCGCCCCGAGCAAAATGCAAGACGCCCCGGCGTGTTCGTTCGGAGAGCCCCCGACACCACTGTTAGGGCAAGGACGGCTTCCGGTGTAAGCCTACCACGACCGATTCCTTAGCCTCAAAGGTGGTTCAAGCCGACATAGTTCACGTGTTCGAGTCTCACACCCCTATGTCGCTGACACCGATCCGGAGATTTAGTTAGGCATGGTGGATCGGACATGGGCGACTTGCCACTAGACCCGCACTCTCTATGGTCTGCAGAGTGGCATGCGGTGTACGCTTACGCTCATTACAAAGACCGACCAAGAGCTCCTCAGGATCTTGAGCTAGTGCACCTTTCGTATCGACAGTAGACAGGCTGAGGCCGAGACTTGTTTCTCGTATAGGGCGTATTGTGTGGTGGATTATTCCGGACTAAGACCCTGAGTTGGCATCCGTGGTCCAACTGTGGACTTAAGCTATGTGCTCTATTATGTGTTATATTCATAGCTTGCATATCTTTCGGCTAGATGACCATGTATATCGTATTGTACCCCGGTTGGGGATTCTTACTGAGTAATTCGTTACTCACCCTTATTTTGTGGTTTTCCACAGGTAACCAAGGTGCGAGACAGATGGTCAAGGAGGAGCTGTGATCATGGGAATCCTGCTGTCGTCTCTGACTTTTTATATTATGACTCTTGTCTTTTATTTTCCCCTGAATGCATGTAGTCGGGCACGGAGCCCTAGGATGTTTTCTAAATGTTTTGTGGATTCCAGCATTGTTGTATCTGGGAAGGTTTTGAAGGTTTTGAATGATTTTCATAAAACAAGTAGCGTACCTGCCACAGCGGCATCTGTACGCTCGGCCTCTTGTCGGGTCGTAGCAAACACCCGACCCTGCTGCTACTGCACTGGCTGAGCTGCCATAGCTGGCTGATTACAAAAATGGGCCAGATGCCCCTCCTTACCACAGCGGTAACAAAGTCTGGTCCCTGCCTGACAAACTCCAGTATGGGCTCTCCCACAAGTAGCATGGGGGAATCTGTCTAGGATCGTCTTGCTGGCGAGGCTGGAAGCGAACCGAAGCTCTACGCTGATCCCGGTTCTGATACTGCCCTTGGCAGCGCTGGCCGCCACCTCTGAAGTCAAACTTCCTCTTCTGCCCCGATGTGGCTGGGACAGAATGCTGAACCGGAGTGGCGACAACCTGCTCAATTGGGTACTTCCCATTATAAATGGTCGCCAACTGCACCGCCTTAGCATAAGTATCGAGGGCCTGTGCCCTGACATCCTGGGATACACCCTGCCTCAGACCAGAAATAAACTTCCTTATCTTTAACTCAGGAGTAGCTATCAACTGCGGAGCAAAATATCCATACTCCGAGAATTTCCTCTCATACTCCTCTATCGAGTCGATCCTCGCCGGATCTCGAAACAGCTCTACCATCTTTTCCTGGGCCTCATCACTGATATACTTGGCCTTGAACTCTGTCTTAAAGAAATCCCAGGTGGCAGGTGGAGACCCAGCTGGTCTCTCACCAGAGTGGACTCCCACCACCATCTAGCTGTGCCGTTTAGCACATGAGCTGCACAACGCGACCTCTGAACATCAGAACACACCATAATCAGAAAGGTGTACTCCAGATGGGCAATCCATCTGGCTGCTACTAATGGATCGCCTAGGGCGTCGCACTTCTCTGGCTTCCACTTCACAAAGTCCTTCAGCCATCTGCCAAGCTCTTCGGCACCCTCTGCCACAACTACCTCCGTGGCTGCTTGCTCCTTTGGAGCTGGTGGTGCTTCAGATGCCTCCTCTTTGGAACATCCGGTCAATCGCTCAATCTGGGCCTCGACTCTTCCACGCGCGCCAACAAAGCCCGGTCTCGCCTCGATCACTCAACAAACTGACCAACATGGCCCTCATGGAATCTGCAAACTCTGCTCCAGGAGCAGTCTCTCAGCGCTCAGTCGCCTCAACGCCTTCTCTAGGCAAAACAGGAGGAGCTACTGGTGGCACACCATCTGTCTCAGCTTTGGACGATGTCCCTGCGATATCCGAACCAATCACGATACCCTGACCTGATGCTTTCAAACCTCCTCTTCCCGCGCAGGTAATTGACATGCTGGCGATCTACACCCAAACCAACAACGAGTCAGAACCTGCTCGTCTCCGCTCTACACCACTAAACAAGGCATACACTAGATGAAAAGTATTGTAAATTCTTAACCCTTTTCTAAAACAGTAAACTTAGGCGTACCTGATGACTGTCGGAGTGCTGATGATCATGGAAAAATGACCTACAACAAAAGGTCACTCTACATAATCTATGACTCTGAGCTCTGATACCAACTGTAAAGACCCGACCTGAAAGAGGTCCTAAACTAGGCCTTTACCTCAATGCATGCTTTTAAAACTTAAAAATAATATGCAAGATTGCTTTCCAGATTCTGAATAAGAATAAAAGCTTGTAAACATTCATTAAATAATTACTTTAACAACAAGCATAAAAAGTCATGAAACCTGTCCCTGTGTCCAAGCACCTGTTCCAAGCTAAATACGGTTTAAAACATACTCTGATCAGAGATTTATTCAAAACAATCAAAACCCCAAACAGTTTACAAGAGTGTCAGAATCCAAAAATAATAAGAAAACATCTTACGGGATTCGTGCCCAACTGTGACGAACCCGACCCAAAACATGGTCCTAAACCGGGGTTCTCACTCAGCATGCAAGTTAAATATGATATCAAGCGGTTTAGTGCTCATATTTAAAAATCATTTCAAACATATGAGAAGGGGGAACCCTTAAAACATAAACAACAGTTTTCATTTAAACCATCCAACGAAGTAAAACATCCCGCCAAGATTTATCAAAATATACAATACAATTTAAACCACGTTTTAAACAATGTTCCCTAGGACTCTGTCCCATCTACATGCTTTGAATAAACAATGCAATAATAAAATGACAGAGTGCCATGGCGCTCCCCATGATCAATCAGCTCCCTCCGCTAGCCCTCCCGGTGTTGTCCCAAGTTACCCGAAAGATAAATAAGGGTGAGTATAAAGATACTCAAGAAGAATCCCCAACCGGGTACAATACGATACATCAGTCATCTAGCACCTCAACATGCAAGCAAAACGACCATCAACATAGATCATAGCTCAACGAGCTCATAAGGAAAGATTCGGAACCATCGAAAGTCTCCTACTTTCGGAATCATCTAAGTCTCCTACTTCCGGCTAATGATTGGTTCTCATAACCAATCCCGGACATCTCCGAGGGTCTTTCTCCTTGGCCATTTGATCACTCAAAACCGATACCAAGATGTTCGACACCCTCGAGGGTCTTTCTCCTCGACCAATTGATTAGCTCAAAAGCCAATCCCAATGGGTGTCCTCAAGGGCCTCTTACCCTCGCTATACATCCGGACTATCGGAGAGTACCCAAGTCCGGCTCTAAATGGAAGGAATGGTGTACTCACGAACATTAGCCCGGGGGAGCTCTCCGAACCGACAACTAACACGTGTGCGCGCACACCGCATGCTCTCTGAAACCGGCATAAATGCGGGGGCCTAAGGGCAAACTACGCGGGCCAGGTACGCATGCCTATGACTCGGAAGCGGTGTCACTGATCACGAGAGCGCGAGGCCCTCGGCGCCATCATGCGTGCGGCTGATCCACCGACACGAAGCTAAGAACCGGCCAAGGTAGGCTTACACCGTTGGCGGGGTTCCGCTCTAGCAGGCTACAAACTAGGCTTTGGCCGGAGTGGGTAGCTAAGTCCACAACCGGCGGGTCGGGGGGCGGGGTAGCAAGATACGTTATGCTACGCACACTTTAGTACCGACCTGAGCTAAATCCACCTTAGCGACGGGGAAGCAAGATACGTTATGCTTCGCACACTATTCCCGATCAGTGGGGACAAAGTACGTTATGTCCGCTCAGCCTCTGGATGATGACAAACCCTACAACTCTATCTAACAGTGCAGAGCAAAAACAATGATTCCTGGCTAGCAAGCAATGACCGACAATATCCACATTACCTAGCATGATACTACAACTTAAGCAGAATCAATAGCATCTTTGGCGTAACAAACCTAGCATGGCACTAACATGTAAAATCGAGCAAACATGCTAGCAAGAAATCAATCAACTGCTCTATCTCTAACATGCTCATAACAATCAAAGAAACAAGCAAGGCATATCGAGATATATTGCGGGGTCCACACAACCACGGTAAGAAATCCTTACCGGGACAAGCGAGAAACAATAATTATAATAAATCTACGAGCGAATCCTCGAGCCTCTAGACGATCCCGAACGGCTGAACATCAAACAAAGCACCCAAATCAAATACATAAATGAAATTTCAATAAATCAACAACCAAAGACCAACAAATCGGGGCCCAACGAAGAAAAGACTCGGAAATACCATCCGAGAAGCCACAAGGCTCGAGCCAAACCAACACACACAAGCAGTGTCGGCGGGCAGGCGTAGGCCGGCCGGGCGCAGTGCATCGGGCGCTTGCTGGGGCTCGGACACGAGCGCAGAGGCACGCTGGGGAGCTAGGGCGCAGGGAACGGGCGCAGGGGCGCGAGGCGCGCGCGCGGCGCTGACGAGGCGCGGGCGGCGCGCGCGAGCGCAAGGCAAGCACTGGCGCGCGCGCGTGGGGCGACGAGCTCTGAGCGCTCGGCGCGCGCGACACGAGCTACAGACACTCGAGCCGCACGGCACGACGGCACGGCACGGGGCGGGCGACGCGACGTGGCGAGCCGGCTCGGGACGGGCCGGCGGCGCGGATCGTGATGCGACCGTGGCGACGCGGGCTGGGCTCGGAGCTGTGCGACACGGTAGGGCAAGAAGGGCGGCTAGGCTCGCGACCATGGGCGAGCTGGGCGCCAGGGCTGGGCGACCAGGAGCTGCTCGGGCTAGGAGGTGAGGGCTCTCCAGTCGGCGCTGTAATGAGCGTGTGTGAGCACCGCATGCTGCTGCAAACTAGGGAGGTGCTGGGACTAGGGAATGCTGCCCTGGTCCAGTACGCATGCCTAAAAGAATCTATGGATCGGTGTCACTGAACATAGTGGTGTGAGACCAGGACACTAAGACTATGTTAGCCTGTACCACCGCACTTGAGGCTAAGAAACCGGCCGTGGTAGGCTTACACCAGGAACCGGTCCTTGCCCTATCAGGTGGAAATCAAGGGCTACTACCGACACGCTGAGGTCGTGTCGACTGTCGGGGACAAGGCAATACCTCGTCATTCCCTCGACTGTTGGGGCATTTAACAATCTGCCACCCTCACCCAAGATTGCACTGGGCTGCCGGTAAGGTTGGCTAAACCCTAACGACGGATCATGGACGGAGTACTGCCTCGCACGTCCCTACCACGGATGCAAGTTACGTTATGCATCCTCGCCCTGATGATGCTACCTATCAGAACTCTAAGCTATAAACAGCTAACAGCAAACATACTAATACGTGCTCACCAAAAACAATGAACCTAGCATGATACTACGAAGCAAGAACAGATAACGAACATGCCAGAACATAACAACCTAGCATGGAACTAACATGAGAATTAACACGAGAATCATGCCAGTCGGAATTGAGAATAGAGCACCTATCCACTAACATGCTGATAAACATAAACATACATACAATCAACAATCACAGAAAATATCGCAGGGCCCACACAACTCCGTTAAGAAATCCTTACCTGGGTCGAAAGAAAAAAACATACAAAAGGATCCTAAGCTGCAACAGAACCCGAGCTAGCTATCGAGATGTAACGACCCGACCCGAAAGGGGTTCTAAAATAGGCCGTTACCTCAATGCATGCATTCAAATCTACAGAAAATTCGCAAGAGGGTGTTCGGATTCTAAGTAAAAACTAAAACATTAAACATCCATTTAAAAAGTTAACATAATTTCCTGAAACCTGTCCCTGTTTCCAAGCACCTGTTCCAAGACAAATACATTTACAAAACTTACTCTGATCAGAGATTTATTTAAAACATACAAACTTTACAACAATGCTAGAATCCGGAAATACATTCAGAAAACACCCTAGGGCTCCGTGCCCAACTACATGCATTCAGAGAACATTTAAAACATCAACATAAACATAAGACTCAGAGTTGAACAACGGGTTTCCATGATCACAGCTCCTCCTCCAGCCATCCTGTCTCGCACCATGGTTACTTGTGGAAAAACCACAAAAAATAAGGGCGACGCAGCTCGAGGTTGGGCGACTCGAGCGCGGACGGACACGAGCTGGGCAAGCTCGGGCGGACGGACACTAGCAGGG
Source organism: Sicyos edulis (assembly GCA_036507275.1). Classification (NCBI taxonomy): domain Eukaryota; kingdom Viridiplantae; phylum Streptophyta; class Magnoliopsida; order Cucurbitales; family Cucurbitaceae; genus Sicyos; species Sicyos edulis. The sequence goes on along the minus strand of JAYKKH010000063.1, from coordinate 41,427 downwards.
GGAGGGCGAGCTCAGGATTTGGATGCCTTATGGGTAAGCACCCTTGGTAGAGGCTTGGTATAAAGTAAGTTCGGTGTGGCATGGTTATGCCTTGGTAAAGCAAGGTTGCCACAGCTTTGAGCCTCGTGGGGAGTTGGAACTTTTGGTGTTCCTTCGGTTAGAGTTCAGTTGGAAACTGAACAAGTGCGGTGGTAGCAAAGCCGCGCAGTTTCTGATCGCCTTGGCTAAGAGAGTTGTATTGTAAGAACCCGACCCAAAATACGGTCCGAAACTTAGGTTCTCACTCAGCATGCAAGTTAAAATACTTCATCAAGCGGTTTAGTGCTCATATTTAAAACCTTTCGAAACATTTAGAAACGGGGAATGCTTAAAACATAATTAACAATTTTGTTTAAGAAAAACCAACGAAGTAAAACAAGCCTGGCCAGTATATAAAAACATTCAAAACAGTTCAAACAACTTTTTATAATGTTTCCCCTAGGACTCCTGTCCATCTACATGCTGAACAAATATGCAAACAATAAAGACAGAGTGCCGGCATGTAATGAACCGACCCAAAAGGGGCTCTAAATGGGCCTTTACCCCAATGCATGTGTTGAAAATAAAAGACATTATGAAAAATATATTTCGGATCCCAAGTAAAAACAGAAACATTCAACAACCAAAACATACATTTCTAAAAGCATACTCGATCGTGAGATTTATTTAAACCATTTAAACAATCCACAAGTACAAATATGCTGGAATCCATAAAACGTAAAAAAACATCCTAGGGCTCCGTGCCCGCCTACACATGCATTCAGGGAAATAACAAAAGTCAAGAGTCATGATATAATAAAATGGTCGAGAGATGACAAAGATTCCATGATCACGCCTCCTCCTTCACCATCTTGTCTCGCGCTTGGTTACCCGTGGAAAACCACAGAATAAGGGTGAGTAACGAATTACTCAAGAAGAATCCCCAACCGGGGTACAATACGATATACATGATCATCTAGAAGATTGTACGCAAGCTATGAGTATAAACACGAGAATAGAGCACATAGCTTAAGTCCACACTTGGACCTCGGATGCCAACTCGTGGTCTTAGTCCGGAAATAAATCCACCACACAATACGCCCTATACGAGAAACAAGTCTCGGCCTCGGCCGCTCATCGTCGATACGAAAGGTACACTAGCTCAAGATCCCGAGGAGCTCTCCTGGTCGCCACCAGAATGAGCGTAAGCATGCACCGCGTGCTTCCACAGACTATGGGGGTGCCGGCCCTAGTGGCAAGTCGCCCATATCCGGATACCACGCCTAACTAAATCTCTCGGATCGGTGTCACCGACATAGGGGTGTGAGACACGACACGCGTGAACTATGTCACCTGTACCACCGCACCGAGGCTAAGGAACGGGTCGGTAGGCTTTACACCGAAGCCGCCCTTACCTTAACAGTGGCAATCAAGGGCTAGTACCGAACACACCGAGGACGTGCGTCTGCGGCCGTCGGGGACTAGGCATTGCCAAGTCATCATCCCGACCGCTGGGGCATCGCTAAGACTACCACCCTCACCCAAGATTGCGGGGGCCTACCGGCTTGGGATAGCTAATCCTCACGGGGTCAAGGGACGGAGAATCGCTCTCGAACGTCCCTTGCCATAGATGCAAGATACTTTATGCATCGGGCCCGGATGATGCTATCTACCCGAATTCTAACTCTGCCTTAACAATCAAGCAAACAATCCAATACGTGCTCGAAAGAATACAGCAGACTCTAGCATGGTACTACGAGAACAAGAATGAATATGAGCATGCCGAATCGGAACAACCTAGCATGGACTAACATGAAAGAACAACATACGAAGTCATGCCATCGAGAATTGAATGAGCACCTAAACTATACATGCTGATAATCACAAACAAACATACAACATCAATCACATAGAACATCGCAGGTCCACACAACCCCCCGGTAGAAATCCTTACCTTGGCGGGAGGCAACTACACACAAAATCCTACGCCGCGATCGATCCCGAGCTAGCTAACGAGAACCTAACAAACACAATAGAAATCACAATCATAGCCCTAAAAATATAATAAAACAAGCAGGCTCGGCTCAGGGGCACTCACACGGCACGACGACACGGGGCTGAGTGCTGCTGGCAGGCTGGTGCGGCTGGGCTGGCGCTGGGCAGGAGCTGGGGCGCGGACACGCGCTGGAGCACGGCACGGGCGAAGGCGCGCGGGCGCTGGGCGAGCGGCTGAGCACGAGCGAAGCGTCTGGGCGTCTGTGGCGAGCTCGGCGCGGCGCGCGCGCGCGACGGACGGGCGATCTGCTGCTGCTGCGCGAATCGTCCTACGGCGGGCTCGCGCGAATCGGGCGTCGATGGACGGATCTGGCGGGCGGCTGCTGTGTGCGGCAGCTCTGGGCCGACCGACGCGTTTCGGGCGTGCCGCCGGGCATATCTGGGCCGGCCGCGGCGCGACGGCTCATCGTGCGATCTGGCGATGGCTTCCCTCGGCCGCGACCGGGCGTCACGACAAGCTGGTGCGACGGCGACAGATCTGGGCGACGGACTTGGGGCGTGCGACAGGCGATCTGCTGATCCTCGGCCGGATCTGGTGCAGCTGTTGGTCGAGGGCGTCTGCGGCGGCAAGGCGGCGCTGCGACGGGCCGTTCTGTGCGGGTTGGGCGTCTTTGCTCGGCCGGTTAGGCGTCTTTGCTCGGCCGGTTGGGCGACGGTGGATCTCGCTGGTGCCGGCGGATCTCTGGCCGGGGGAGGTCGGCTTGTGCGGCAAAGTGAGGTGTTGGAGAAGAAATGCAAACCTAGCTTCCTTTCTCTTTTAACCAAATACAACAAAACTCCAAAATCCAAGGCTAACCATAAAATGACCGGAAGGAGCAACAAGAGCTCTCACTAGCTCATCTAGCGAGCATCCCCACAAGCTTTCTAGGAGACCCGGTTCAAACCCAGTGCAAAGACAATTCCCTTTTATTTTTACTTTTGCATCAAACCTTGCTCAACCCTTCCACAAAGCCTCACAAACCTACATAAATTCATCCAATATTTTTAGCAACTAGAAAAGACATAAACGGCCCTGACAAAATTTCACCAAATTACCAAAATACCCCTAGGGCATACTTGGAAGACCGGAAGAAAAACTCAGGCCAAGTTACAATATTCCTCCTTTTTATGACTTTCGTCCTCGAAAGTCCTTAAGATTGGAACAACTCGAGATAATGCAATCTCATCTCGTCTTCCCGCTCCCAAGTGGCTTCCTCGAACTCGACTCCTCCACCGAACTTTTACCAACCGAATCTCGCGAATACGCAATGTCTTAGTCTCGAATGCAAGGATCCCCACCGCTTCTTCTCAAGCTCAAATCCTCATTCAGTGCAGGGGGCCCAAAGTCCACAATGAGCGATGGGTCCGACACATCTTCGCCTCACACCGATACATGAGAACACACTGCACACTACCGACAATGACAGAAAGAGCTAACCAATATGCAACTCTGCCAATCCTTTCGAGAATCTCAAATGGCCCAACAACAGGAGGCTCCACTTGTAACGACCCAGGTTTTTCTTCCCGGTCTTCCAGGTATGCCCTAGGGGTAATTTGGTAATTTGGTCGGGCCGTCGGGTCGTTTGTGTCTTTTCCAGATTACTAAAATTATTGGATGGTTTTATGTAGGTTTTGGAGGGGTTTGTGGTTTGGTTTGAGCAAGGTTTGTTGCAAAAGTAAAAATAAAGGAATTTGTCTTTGCAGCCTGGGTTTGAACCCGGGTCTCTGGGAAGCTTGTAGAGATGTGTGCCAATTGAGCCATTAGGTGCTCTTGTTACTCTTTCTGCATCACATCTTAGTTAACCTTGGATTTTGGAGTTTTGGTGCATTTGGTTAAATGAAATAGAATTAGGTTATTCCATCTTCTTCTCCAAAACACCTCTTGGCCGCCCAAGCTCTCCATCTCCATAGCCTTGCCGATTCTTCATCCTTGCATCTCCTTGGGTTCGATCATCATCATTCCGGGTAGGTATTGATCTTCTTCTTCTTCTTCTCATCCGCTTGGTGTGCGTTTGGCCAAGTGAAAAGAGGTGTGTTGTGTGTGTTGTGTTGATTGCGGCCACGGTAGTGTAGCCGAGCCAAAGAAAGACAGATCGCCCCGATCGCCGCCGACGCCAGATCTGTCCCAGCAACCTTGCCTTGCCGCCGCCGCCAAGAGAGACAGATCGCCCACTGCGTCGTCGCCGCGCCCAGCCGACGACGCTCGCGACGCCCAGATCTGTCCCAAGCAGCCTTGCCGCTTCGCCCGGCAACACAGACGACGTCGATCGCCGCCGCGCCAGAGGTCTCGCCAGCCGCCAGCGCGTCGGCCCAGCGCCGCGCGCGCGCGCTATCGCCCTCGCCGCGTCGTCGCGTCGCCCCGCCATCGCACGCCGCTGCGCCGTGTCCGCTTGCCCGAATCGCTCGCCGCGCGCTTTCGCCCGAGACGTTCGCCGCGCGCGCCTCGCTCCTCCTGCTGAAGCCGCTCGCCGTGTCCGCGACGCGCCGCGCCGCCGCGCGCGGCCGCGCCAGACGCTTCGCCAGCAAGCTCGTCGTCCTCGCTCTTGCGTGCCGTGCCCGGCAGCAGCAGCAGCGTCGTCTGCGTTGCGCTGCGGGCGCAGCCTGCAGCCAAGTCCTTGCCGTTGTGCTTCGCCCGCCACCCCAAGCTCGTGTCGTCGCGCGCGTGAGTTCCCTTGCCGAGCTTGCTGTTCTATTGTTGTTTAGATATTTTAGATGCTGATTATTGTTGGTTTGCTTGGTTCCCGCTCGCTAGCTCGGGATTGTTCCATGCACTTAGGATTTGTGTGTAGAAGTCTTCCACCAAGGTAAGGATTTCTTACCGGGGTTGTGTGGACCTGCGGTATATTTGTGATTGTTGTTTTGTATGCTGTGTATGATTACTAGCATGTTTATCTCTAGGTGCTCGCTTACGAATTCTCGATCGCATGAACTCTTGTATTGTTTCTCATGTTAGCCCATGCTAGGTTGTTCTATTCTAGCATGTTCGATATCTGTTCTTGCTTCGTAGTATCATGCTAGGTTCTTTGTATCCGATGAGCACGTATTGGACCGCATTGATTGAATCGTTATTATTGTTAAGGTTTAGAATTGAGGTAGATAGAATCATCCGGGCCCGATGCATAAAGTATCTTGCATCTATGGCAAGGACGTTCGAGACGATTCTCCGCCCTTGGACCCCGTGAGGGATTAGCTATCCCAACCGGTAGGCCCCGCAATCTTGGGTGAGGGTGGCGGATCGTTAAATGCCCCAACGGTCGGGATGATGACTTGGCATTGCCTCGTCCCCGGCAATCGGCACGTCCTCGGCGTGTTCGGCCGTAGCCCTTGATTGCCACTGTTAGGCAAGGACCGCTTCTGGTGTAAGCCTACCACGACCGGTTCCTTAGCCTCAAAGTGTGCGGTGGTACAGGTGACATAGTTCACGTGTCCGTGTCTCACACCCCTATGTCGCGACACCGATCCGTAGATTTAGTTAGGCATGGTGGATCGAACTCGGGCAACTTGCCTGGGACCCGGCACCCCCGAGTTTGCAGTAGCATGCGGTGCGCGCTTACGCTCATTACAAATACCCGATCGGAGAGCTCCTCGGGATCTTGAGCTAGGGCACCTTTCGTATCGTCAATAGACAGCCGTGAGCCGGGACTTGTTCCCGTATAGCGCGTATAGTGTGTTGTGGTATTTTTCCTGACTAAGACCACGAGATGGCATCCGAGGTCCAAGTGTGGACTTAGCTATGTGCTCCGCTCTGTGTTTGTACTCATAGCTTGCATACATTCTTCTAGATGATCATGTATATCGTATTGTACCCGGTTGGGGATTCTTCTTGGGTAATTCGTTACTCACCCTTATTCTGTGGTGTTCCACGGTAATCAAGGCGGAGAGGCAGGATGGTGATGGAGGAGCTGTGATCATGGAATCCTGCTTGTCATCTCTCGATTATTCTATTTTATTTATCATGACTCTTGACTTTTGTTATTTCCCTGAATGCATGTAGACGGGCACAGAGCCCCGGGATGTTTTCTTACGTTTTATGGATTCCAAAGATATTTGTACTTGTGGATTGTTTTAATGGTTTAAATAAATCTCTCGATCGTAGTATGCTTTTAGAAATGTATGTTTTGGTTGTTGAATGTTTCTGCTTTTTACTTGGGATCCAAAATGTATTTTTCATAATATCTTTTATTTTCACTACATGCATTGGGGTAAAGGCCCATTTAGAGCCCCTTTTGGGTCGGGTCTTTACAGCTTGGTATCGAGCTCGAGTCATAGATTCTCAGAGATCGACCTTTTGTTGTAGGTCGTTTTCCATGATCATCAAGACTCAAGACACCATCAGTGTGCGCCTAGATTTATTGTTTTAGAAAGGAAAAGGGTTAAGAATTTACAATACCTATCATCTAGTGTATGCCTTGTTTGGTGTTGTGGAATGGTGACAGTGTGTTTTGATTCGTTGTTGGTTTGGATGTAGATCGCCAAAGATGCTACCACCCGCATCGGGAGAGGAGGTTCGAGAGCGTGTCGAGGTATCGTGGATCGGATCTCGATCTTCGCAGGACATCGTCCCAAGCCGACACCGATGGCATTCCACCGCAGCTCCTCTGTTACGCCTAGAGCGGGCGTTGAGGCGATCGAGCGCCGTGAGATCGCTCTCTGGAGCGAGTTTGCCGAGTCTATGAGGGCTTTTATGGTCGGCATGTTGAGTGACCAGAGGCGAGAGACCTGTGCCTTGTTGGCGCCGCAGCGGGAAGAGTCCCGAGCCTAGATCGAGCAAATGACTCGATTGGTTCAAAGAGAGCTCAAGAGCACCTCCACTCCACAGAGCAAGTAGCCCCAGAGGGCGAGATATGGCAGAGGTGCCGAGGAATTGGGTAGGTGGTGAAGGATTTTGTAAAGTGGAAGCTCGAGAAGTTTGATGCCACCGGTGATGCGTTAGCGCGCGGCCAGTGGATTGCCCATTTGGAGTACACCTTCCCGATCATGGTGTGCCCCGATATTCGAGAGGCCGAGATGTGCGGCTCATGTGCTAGGAGGCACAAATGAGATGGTGGTGGGAGTCCACCTTGAGCGAGAGACCACCGGGTCTCCACCCGCTACTTGTGAGTTCTTCAAGGCCGAGTTCAAGGTAAAGTTCATCGCTGATGAGGCTCGGGAGAAGATGGTGGAGCTCTTCCGAACCTCAAGGCGGGGTTCGATTCCATTGAGGAATATGAGCGCAAGTTCTCGTGAGTATGGATATTTTGCTCCTCGCTTGATTGCCACCCCAGAGTCAAGATTCGGAAGTTCATATCCGGATTGAGGCGGGTGTTTCCCGAGATGTCGTGGCTCGTGCCCCGACACTTATGCTAGGGGCTGTCCAGATTAGCCACGATCTATAATGGGAAGTATCCTGCCGAGCGGGTTGTTGCCGCTCTGTTCAGCGTCTGTCCCAAAGAAATGTGGGGGCGAAGAGAAAGTTTGACTTTTCGGGGAGGCGGCCAGCCGCCGCCAAGGCGATTCGAATCAGAGATCGGCGGAGAGCTCCAAATCCGTTTCCAGCCCCGACAGCGGGGAGGACCTGTGCGCTTTCCCGCTTGTGCTACTTGTGGGAAAGTCCACGCCGGAGCTTGTCGGCCGGACCTAGATTGTGCTTCCGTTGTGGTAGAGAGGTCACATGGCCCGTTTTTGTGATCACCAACTATGGCGGCTCGGCCAGGCCACAGCAGGCAGTCGAGTGTTTGCTACGACCGTCAGAGGCCGAGCGTCACGGATGCCGCTGTGGCGTGTACGCTTCTTGTTTTAGATCAACGCGCATTTGTCTTGTTTGATTCTCGTTCCACGCATTCTTTTGTATCCGTGTTGTTTGGTTGAGCATGCTAAGTTGAGGCTAGAGCCTCTAGGTTTTGAGTTATCTGTTGCAACTCCTTCGGGAGTTAATATGTTGGCTAGAGATAAGATTAAGGATGGCCGGATCGAGATATCCGGAGAGTTGCTTGTGGCTACGCTCATAGTTCCGCCTATGAGCGGTTTTGATGTGATTCTTGGTATGGAGTAGTTAGTCGCTAACCACGCGCGTTGATTGACCGCCACCGGAAAGAAGTAGTGTTCGCACCGCCAGTCGGCCTAGCTTTAAGTTTCGTGGAGTCCAGGTGGAGTTTGCCCGCCGATGGTGTCACCGTGAAAGCTCGTCGTTTGCTAGCTCATGGAGCTTGGGGCTATCTAGCCAAGTTGTGCAGGGAAGAGCCGCCCCTCGCCGTCTGTTGATCAGTGCCGGTCGTGCAGAGTTCGCGGATGTGTTTCTGAGGAGTTACCGGGTTGCCCCCAGAGAGAGGTTGACTTCATTATTGAGCTCGAGCCGTGGACCCTCCCTATCTCGAAGGCTCCGTGACGCATGGCGCCAGTGAGTTAAAGGAATCAAGATTCAGTTGCAGGAGATGTTAGACCGAGGGTTCATCCGTCCAAGTGTGTCCCCGTGGGAGAGCACCGATTCTTTTGTGAAAAAGAAGGATGGTTCTATGCGCTTATGTATTGATTACCGCGAGCTTAATAAGGTGACAAAAAGAAGAATAAGTATCCGCTGCCCCGTGATCGATGATTTGTTCGATCGCCTTCAGGGGAGCTTCAGTGTTCTCCAAGATAGATCTGAGATCCGGTTACCATCGATTCCATGGATCGGGGATGCCGACATTCCTAAGACGACTTTCGTGTCCGATATGGTCACTATGAGTTTGTGGTCATGTCGTTTGGATTGACCAATGCCCCACCGCGTTCATGGACATGATGGATAGGGTGTTCAAATCATTTTTGGACAACCTTCGTCATCGTGTTCATTGACGATATTCGATTTATTCGAGGTCTAAAGAAGACCATGCAGAGCATTTGAGGCGAGTATTGGCGGCTTTGAGGAAAACCACTTTTATGCGAAGTTTTCCAAATGTGATTCTGGTTGGAGCAGGTGGCCTTCCTAGGCCACGTAGTTTCGAGAGATGGTATAGCCGTGGACCCCGCGAAGATTGAGGCCGTGAGTTCATGGGCCAAGCCGACTTCGATTCTGCCGAGATTCGCAGCTTTACGGGTTTGGCGAGTTACTACCGTCGGTTCGTCAAGGACTTCTCTGCTTTAGCCTCGCCCCTCACTCGTCCGACGAGGAAGGGTGTCGAGTTTGTTTGGGACAAAGCAGTGTGATGAGAGCTTTGCCGTGCTCAAGCGCGCTTTGACTTCAAAGACAGGGATGTTGGCGATCCGAAGGGGACAGTGGTTTCGTGGTCTCTGATGATGCTTCCAAGTTTGGATTAGGTTGTGTGTTGATGCAAAGACGGGAAGGTCATTGCCTATGCTTCCCGTCACCGAAGCCGTATGAGCGAGAACTACCCGACTCATGATATGGAGTTGGCGCAGTGGTGTTTGCACCGAAGATTTGGAGGCATTACATGCGGTGAGCGGATTCGGATGTTTACCGATCACCGAGCCTCAAGTATCTGCTTACTCGAAGGAGTTGAATATGAGGCGAGGAGATGGTTAGAGCCGGTAAGGGATTATGATCTGCGAGATTTTGTACCATCCGGTAAAGCCAATGTAGTGGCCGATGCTTTGAGCGAGAAAGACGTCGCACTCTGCGGCGATGTTGAGTTCCCACCAGTTTGCGAGAGAGAGTTCGAGCGGGCGAGGTTGCAGTGTTGTTGGGAGAGGTTACCGTCGAGGTAGCTCGCTTGGATTGATCGCTCACCGCCGTCGATTCGGCAATGGATTATAGACAGCCAGGTTAGGTGACCCGCGCACTTAAGAGATTGGTTGTGAGTCGATCTTGACGGTGACTTTGACTTTGTGTATTCACCAGACAAAGGGTTGACTTATAGAGGCCGGTTGTGTGTTCCGGACATTGCAGTTTTGCGAGCCGAGTTGCTCTCGAGGCCCACTGTTCCCCTTTTGCTTGGCACCCCGGGGTACCAAGATGTATCGAGACCTTAGCGCACTTTCGGTGGATGGGGATGAAGAGAGATGTGGCGAGTTTGTCACCAGGTGTCTCACTTGTCGGCCAGTGAAGGCACCCGTGAGAGGCCACCGGTTTGTTGCAACCACTCGAGTGTACCCAAATGGAAATGGGAAGAGATCTCTATGGACTTTATATCTGGTTTGCCAAGGACTCAGAGGAAGTTCTCTCGATTTGGGTGATAGTCGACCGTTTGACCAAGAGCGCACACTTCATTCCCGGACGAGACACTTATACTGTGGGAACAAAGGCGCGCATTGCTTTTGGAGCGAGATCATCCGTTATCATGGTGTACCGGTGAGGATTGTGTCCGATCGTGACTCGCGGTTCACTTCTCGTTTACGGAGAGCGCTCCGTAAGGGTTTGGCACAGAGTGCGATTTAAAGACAGCTTTTCACCCTCGAGACGGATGGTCGACCGAGAGAGTGTGAATCGATTCTCGAGGATATGTTGAGGGCTTGTGTGTTGGATTTCCCGCGATTGGGACCAAAGATCAGACTTGATGGAGTTTGCCTATAACAACGATTACGATCGGCGATTCAGATGGCTCCATTCGAGGCATTGTATGGTAAGCGTTGCCGGTCCCCCGTGTTCGGGAAGAGGTTGGTGATAGACAGGTTTTGGGTCCCGAGTTCTGCGATTGACCAATGGTGCAGTCACGAGAAGATTAGAGCTCGTATGTTGACCGCTCGGCGAGCAGTGCAGAAGAGTTACGCCGATGTTCGGCGTCGAGATTTGGAGTTTGAGGTTGGTCGGCATGTGTTCCTTAAGGTTGCTCCGATCGAGGTGTTACGAGGTTTGGTAAGCGTGGGAAGTTGAGTCCCCGATTTGTTGGTCCGTTTGAGATCCTAGAGAGGATTGGCGAGTTGCTTACCTGGTTAGCCCTACCTCCGTCACTATCAGTGCATAGTGTTTTTCATGTATCGATGTTGAGGCGGTATGTGCCTGACCCGTCGCACATTGTGGACTTTGAGCCTTTGCAAACGAATGAGGATTTGAACTTCGAGGAAAAGCCAGTGAGGATCCTTGCCTTTGAGACCAAGACGTTGCGTAATCGCGAGATTCGTTTGGTAAAGGTTCAGTGGAAGAGTCGGGGTTCTGAGGAAGCCACTTGGGAGCGGGAAGACGAGATGAGGTTGCATTACCCTGAGCTGTTTCTGTCTTAAGGACTTTCGAGGACGAAAGTCATAAAAAGGAGGGAATATTGTAACGACCCAGGTTTTTCTTCCCGGTCTTCCGGTATGCCCTAGGGGTAATTTGGTAATTTGGTCGGGCCGTCGAGTCGTTTGTGTCTTTTCCATTACTAAAATTATTGGATGGTTTTATGTAGGTTTTTGAGGGGTTTGTGGTTTGGTTTGAGCAAGGTTTGTTGCAAAAGTAAAAATAAAGGAATTTGTCTTTGCCCGGGTTTGAACCCGGGTCTCCTGGGAAGCTTGTAGAGATGTGTGCCAATTGAGCCATTAGGTGCTCTTGTTACTCTTTCTGCATCACATCTTAGTTAACCTTGGATTTTGGAGTTTTGGTGCATTTGGTTAAATGAAATAGAATTAGGTTATTCCATCTTCTTCTCCAAAACACCTCTTGGCCGCCCAAGCTCTCCATCTCCATAGCCTTGCCGATTCTTCATCCTTGCATCTCCTTGGGTTCGATCATCATCATTCCGGGTAGGTATTGATCTTCTTCTTCTTCTTCTCATCCGTTTGGTGTGCGTTTGGCCAAGTGAAAAGAGGTGTGTTGTGTGTGTTGTGTTGATTGCGGCCAGGTAGAGTGTAGCCGAGCCAGCCAGACAGAATCGCCCCGATCGCTTCGCACGCCCAGATCTGTCCCCAGCCGACCTTGCCCGTTCGCCCAAGAAGACAGACGCCAATCGTCGCCGCGACGGCCAAATTGATCGCTTCGCGACGCCCAGAATCTGTCCCAGCGGCCTTGCCGTTCGCCCAAAGAAAGACAGATCGCCCGTCGCTCGCACGCCAGAGGTCCTCGTCGGCGCCGCGCGCGTCGGCCCGCGCCGCGTCGCCGCTCGCGCGCGCCCTCGCCGCGTCGCGTCGCCCATCGCGCCGCCCTCGCCGTGTCCGCTTGCCGAATCTCGCCGCGCGCGCCGCGCGCCCGAGACGTTCGCCGCGCGCGTCGTCCTCGCTGAAGCCGCTCGCCGCGTCCGCGCTCGCCTTGCGCCAGGCCGCGCGCGCGCGCCGCCGCTTCGCGCTGCCGCGCGCGCTGTCCTGCCGTTGCCGTGCAGTAGCGTAGCGCGTACGTCCGTCAGCGCGTGCCAGTAGCAGCGCCGGCCAGCGCGCGTCCTTGCCGTGCCGGCTCGCCAGCTGACCCCAAGCTCGTGTCGTCGCGCGCGTGAGTTCCCGAGCCGAGCTTGCTTTGTTCTATTGTTGTTTAGATATTTTAGATGCTGATTATTGTTGGTTTGCTAGGTTCCCGCCGCTAGCTCGGGATTGTTCCGCAGACTTAGGATTTGTGTGTAGAAGTCTTCCACCAAGGTAAGGATTTCTTACCGGGGGTGTGTGGACCTGCGGTATATTTGTGATTGTTGTTTTGTATGCTCGTGTATGATTACTAGCATGTTTATCTCTAGGTGCTCTGTTCAATTCTCGATGGCATGAACTCTTGTATTGTTTCTCATGTTAGCCCATGCTAGGTTGTTCTATTCTAGCATGTTCGATATCTGTTCTTGCTTCGTAGTATCATGCTAGGTTCTTTGTATCCGATGAGCACGTATTGGACCGCATTGATTGAATCGTTATTATTGTTAAGGTTTAGAATTGAGGTAGATAGAATCATCCGGCCCGATGCATAAAGTATCTTGCATCTATGGCAAGGACGTTCGAGACAGCTTCTCCGCCCTTGGACCCGTGAGGGATTAGCTATCCCAACCGGTAGGCCCTGCAATCTTGGGTGAGGGTGGCGATCGTTAAATGCCCCAACGGTCGGGATGATGACTTGGCATTGCCTCGTCCCGGCGATCGGCACGTCCTCGGCGTGTTCGGCGTAGCCCTTGATTGCCACTGTTAGGGCAAGGACCGCTTCGGTGTAAGCCTACCACGGCCGGTTCCTTAGCCTCGGTGCGGTGGTACAGTGACATAGTTCACGTGTCCGTGTCTCACACCCCCTATGTCGGACACACCGATCCGTAGATTTAGTTAGGCATGGTGGTCGAACTCTGGGCGACTTGCCACTAGACCCGACACCCCCGAGTTTGCGAGCATGCGGTGCGCGCTTACGCTCATTACAATACGGATCGAGAGCTCCTCGGGATCTTGAGCTAGTGCACCTTTCGTATCGTCGATGAGAGCAGTGAGGCCGGGACTTGTTCCCGTATAGCGCGTATAGTGTGTTGTGGTATTTTTCCGACTAAGACCACGAGATGGCATCCGAGGTCCAAGTGTGGACTTAGCTATGTGCTCCGCTCTGTGTTTGTACTCATAGCTTGCATACATTCTTCTAGATGATCATGTATATCGTATTGTACATCGGTTGGGGATTCTTCTTGGGTAATTCGTTACTCACCCTTATTCTCGTGGTTTTCCACGGGTAATCAAGGCGGGAGACAGGATGGTGATGGAGGAGCCGTGATCATGGAATCCTGCTTTGTCATCTCTCGATTATTCTATTTTATTTATCATGACTCTTGACTTTTGTTATTTCCTGAATGCATGTAGACGGGCACAGAGCCCCGGATGTTTTCTTACGTTTTATGGATTCCAAATATTTGTACTTGTGGATTGTTTTAATGGTTTAAATAAATCTCTGATCAGAGTATGCTTTTAGAAATGTATGTTTTGGTTGTTGAATGTTTCTGTTTTTACTTGGGATCCGAAATGTATTTTTCATAATATCTTTTATTTTCACTACATGCATTGGGGTAAAGGCCCATTTAGAGCCCCTTTTGGGTCGGGTCTTTACACCACTTCTCCCGCTTACCAAACCTCAACACAACTCACAACGGCACAACTTTAAAACTACGCATTGCCGAACCTCAAACTCTAAAACTCGACGCCGAACATCGGCGTAACTTTTCTGCCTGCTCTGAGCTAACAACACTAGCTCTAAACTCCTGCACATCACCTCTGGTCAAATGCAGCAACTCAGGACCCAAAACAAAATTGATGGCCACCAACCTTTTCCCGAACACCGAAGCTCGCAATACTTACCTTGCAATGCCTCAATGGAACTACAAGAACCCGATCACGAGAACCGCAACCAAAGGCAACCTCATAAAACCACTCTAGTCTTCCGCTGCCTAATCACGGAAACACCAACTCGCAACAAGCTCCAAAGGTTCTGGATCACTCCTCCCAAAAGACCATCGGTCAGAGGGTGAAAACACTACAGAAACTGCACCCGGCTCATAAGCCTCTTAACAACGCTCTCCAGAACCACGGTTCATCACGCACTACCTAGAAAAATCTTTGTTGCCACACTCTGGAGCCAACAACTCCACTGAAACTGACATGCCACTACTCCACGAATGACATCTCCACTGGGCGAGGTGCGAGTTCTAGCTACGAAAACCAGTCACCAAAAATCCGAACTCACACAACAACCTCGACAAACCGCCAGCTTCCACACGAACTCCTTCAAACCAACAACTTGAGTGCTACGATCTCGGAAGCCCAAACAACTACAAACTACATAGCTATGCCAATCCACTCAACTCTAGCTTGGCTCAAATCACTGGCTGGACAAGTCAGCCTGCCAACAACCGGCCCTAAATGGGCTCCTCCACCAAGCCTACCTCCATGCAAGCAACGGAACGAAGCTTGCCTCAAATATGAAGCACATCTCACAAGTCCAAACGATAACACATACAGGCTTAACCCTCTAGCTTAGGCTTATTGCACCTTCCCACCGAAACTTCATAAACGGAACTCCACTACTCGGTCAACACCAACTACCAGAACCAGATTACCAATAATGGTGGCAGAGCACAAACCACACTAACCAAAGAAAGATCCTCAAAATGTCAAGACCCTAATCCATCCACAATGGTGTGCAACCTCAACCCACAACTCGATACAAAGGAGTTCTTCCACTACAAAGGTGCAACATCTTCCATGCCAACACACAAAAATCTTAACCAACTAGGCCAAACACTCATAAGAGGCGAGAACAACCTTTCTGCAGACCTCTAGAACACCATCCAAGAATCCGCTTAATGGACAAACGACTACTTCCAAGCGACCAACAAACTTTTCCTTCAAGCTAGCGCTTCCACCATTAACTCCAAGACCAAGGGAGTAACTCGACAACTCCCGAAGGAAACGGCTCATACAAGCAGACAACCAACGGACAGAGAACTCCACATACGCTCACTGTCTTGCTCCACCAGAGCAACAACATCTAATCTCACGGGGCACAACAAGGGTCCATCTCAGACTGAACCTCCAAATGCCAAACGGGGCAACTCAACATCCTGAAACAGGAAAAACAACCAACATGGCACAAACCACTCGCCCCCACGAGCAAAACTAAACTCTAGCAACTCCAATCCACACCTTGGTCAACACCAAGCATCAACTTGCCACCACACCGAAACCACTCCGGACTTTACTCCAAATAAACACTAGCTTGCTAGTCTACCAAGATCTGCTAGCAACTCCCCGAGGCTACAAACTACACGCCTCCAAATAGCCAACCTAAACTCACTAGCTGGGCTCGACCGAGCTCGGAGGCTCTCCACAACCTAGGGTTCTTCGGCAACCCTCGACACACACACCTTCTTGCAAGATACGATCTAACAGGACAACCGCTCAACAAACAACTCCAATTTCCAAAGATCCCAACCATGCTGGCCAACTCCAACTCCTTGGGAACCTAGAGGACCCGAACGCTACAGAATCGTCATCCTCCTACTCAAAGCATCGGCCACAACATAACTTCTACCCAAGGAAGGATCCGAACAACTCTCTTAGCCATGTCGATCGAAAACCACGCGGCTTAGCTACCATCAGCTCTTGTTCGGTTTCCAATCAACTCCAACCAACGATCAACAAGAAGATCCGCCAACCAAGCTTAGGCCCAACTTAACAAATCTTGCCTAAGCAACAACTTGATACCACGAGCACGGTATCCTTACCACCTCAACCCAAGCCTTACAACAACCACACGAGTCCAACTTCTCAAGGAACCGAGCACGAGATCTCCAAAGCAAACCCTACATGGATCTCAAACTCTGCGCCACGGAACGAACCACACAAAACACACTTGTGTGCACAACTCCCAACCTTCCTTTAGAGATCCAAGACTAACAAGCGCTTTTCCACAAAGCAACGATAACTCCCGCAAATGATACAAACAATCCAAGGAACACCAAAAGTTCCATCTCCACACGATACTCGAAGCCGAGGCAACCTTGCTCTACCAAAGCATAATCATGCCAAACCAAACTTACTTTGTACCAAGCCTCTACCAAGGGTGCTTACCCCTAAGGCATCCAAAACCTCTCGCAAGGCATCGGCTCATCTCGCCTCAAAAGCATCCAACTCGCCTCATAGGCATCCAAATCATCCGATAAGCATCCAACTCATGGTCCTCAATGGACCAAATTCGCATCTACAATGCTCAACTCTCCTCGAGATTTAGGCACTCGAAGGTAGTTGACCGCACTACCAACCACAAAGAAAATCTCTTGGCCTTAACACTAGCGCGAGACTCACGCGCACCAACATTTACCAACCGGCAACTCTGCTGACCTACTCAACCTCCGTAGAAACACTAGGAAGAGGCTCCGGCTCCTCTCGAGCATCCTTTCGCTTGTAGTCCATCGACTACCACTGAACTAGTCCTCTGGCACGACCTAAACGGGTGCAACTGCCATAAACAGATCCAAGGCTAAAGGAGTACGCCCAACTTCGAACGGCATAGAACCATCTGCTATGCCCAAGCCAAACTCAAGCTCAGAACCAGGACTTAGTGCCAAAGTGGCACACCAACCAATGCACCTCAAGTGCTACTACTACCAAATCCACATCTGAGGAAGCTGGGCTGTTAAACAACAGCAAGCTCGCAAGGGGGCAAAGATGACCCTTCATCTACCTCAAGCCACTAACACGGCAACTTGCCAAACAATCGGGCGACTGGTGGAGACTTTGCTAGTCCACCTCTCACAAGGGACTTCCACCACCATCTGATGAACCAAACAAAGACAGAACGACACACCTCGGCCTTTGAATGCAGGGGCATCCCACACACGGATGCTAAACTCAAACCTGCCAACTACTTTACTACTAGCGGTAGGACTTACTAAAACATCGAGCTCTCTGAGGCATCCATTTGCCAACTCAGGCGTCTCCATCAACGCCAACAAACTCATCTGAATAAACCTGCGATCATGCCCTCCCGAGAACCTCCGGGGCTACAAGAGCTACTTGGGGAAAAATGTTGAAACAAACTCACACCGGGCTAATCGTGCCCGAGACTCCTCACTACGCGCTACAAAGCGCGCTGGTCTCCGCTCTCTCGATAGCTAAAGACACGCCATCAAATCTCTCATGGCTGGAGCACACTCTGCTCAAGGAGTCTCACTCGAGGCGCCGCTAGCCTCTACCCCTCCTCTAGGCAACTCAATCTGCCGGGGCCAAATCGGCATGCGGGCCTAACAACCCGGACGCGGCCTCAACATCAACATGATCGGTCCAACTCCTCGGTCGGACATGCCAAGCGCCTGCTCCTGCAGGTGCGATCAACATATTGGCGATCTGCACGAAGCACCACCACCCTCTCACTAGGGAAAAGCGACAAGAATCGGGCCACAAATGGCCAACGGAGTCTAAGCTCTGCCTCCCTCTCGAACGATGTCCCGGGGCATCCGAATCTATCTGGATACCTCAACAAGCCGCTAAACAAACTGCTGCTCACTGCGAAAGTTGGCATGATGGCTCACTAAGCCCAAACCAACAACGAGTCGAACACCTTTCGTCTCCGCTCCACAACACTACACAAGGCATACACAAGATGACAGTATTGTAAATTCTTAACCCTTTTTCAACAACAAATAGTAAACTTAGGCGTGCACTGATGACCGCCGGAGTCTTGATGATCATGGAAAAACGACCTACAACAAAGGTCGGTCCTACGAATCTATGACTGAGCTCGATACCAATCAGAATGACCCGACCCAAAAGGGGCTCTAAATGGGCCTTTACCCCAATGCATGTGTTGAAAATAAAAGACATTATGAAAAATATATTTCTGATCCCAAGTAAAAACAAAACATTCAACAACCAAAACATACATTTCTAAAAGCATACTCGATCGTAGATTTATTTAAACCATTTAAACAATCCACAAGTACAAATATGCTTGGAATCCATAAAACGTAAGAAAACATCCTAGGGCTCCGTGCCCGTCTACATGCATTCGGGGAAATAACAAAAGTCAAGAGTCATGATATAATAAAATGGTCGAGATGACAAAGAGGATTCCATGATCACGCCTCCTCCTTGACCATCCTGTCTCGCGCCTTGGTTACACGTGGAAAACCACGAATAAGGGTGAGTAACGAATTACTCAAGAAGAATCCCCAACCGGGGTACAATACGATATACATGATCATCTAGAAGATTGTACGCAAGCTATGAGTATAAACACGAATAGAGCACATAGCTTAAGTCCACACTTGGACCTCGGATGCCAACTCGGGGTCTTAGTCCGGAAATAAATCCACCACACAATACGCCCTATACGAGAAACAAGTCTCGCCTCACCCTGTCTCATCGTCGATCACGAAAGGTACACTAGCTCAAGATCCCGAGGAGCTCTCGGTCGGCGTTGTGTAATGAGCGTAAGCATGCACCGCGTGCTTCCACAGAACTATGGGGTGTGCCGGTCTAGTGGCAAGCTGCCCATATCCGGATACCACGCCTAACTAAATCTGGATCGGTGTCACCGACATAGGGTGTGAGAGACTGACACGTGAACTATGTCACTGTACCACCGCACTGAGGCTAAGGAACGGGTCGTGGTAGGCTTACACCAGAAGCCGCCTTACCTTAACAGTGGCAATCAAGGGCTACTACCGAACACACCGAGGACGTGCGTGCCGCTGTCGGGGACTAGGCATTGCCAAGTCATCATCCCGACCGCTGGGGCATCGCTAAGACTACCACCCTCACCCAAGATTGCGGGGCCTACCGGTTGGGATAGCTAATCCCTCACGGGG
The DNA here is from genome assembly GCA_036507275.1 of Sicyos edulis. Taxonomy (NCBI): domain Eukaryota; kingdom Viridiplantae; phylum Streptophyta; class Magnoliopsida; order Cucurbitales; family Cucurbitaceae; genus Sicyos; species Sicyos edulis. The sequence goes on along the minus strand of JAYKKH010000063.1, from coordinate 22,243 downwards.
TCCAAGGACGGAGAATCGTCTCGAACGTCCTTGCCATAGATGCAAGATACTTTATGCATCGGGCCGGATGATGCTATCTACCCGAATTCTAACCTGCCTTAACAATCAACAAACAATCCAATACGTGCTCGAAAGAATACAAAGAGACCTAGCATGGTACTACGAACAAGAATGAATATGAGCATGCGAGAACGGAACAACCTAGCATGGACTAACATGAAAGAACAACATACGAAGTCATGCCATCGAGAATTCGAGCAGAGCACCTAAACTATACATGCTGATAATCACAAACAAACATACAACATCAATCACATAGAACATCGCGAGGTCCACATAACCCCTAAGAAATCCTTACCTTGGCGGGAGGCAACTACACACAAAATCCTACGCTGCGATCGATCCCGAGCTAGCTAACGAGAACCTAACAAACACAATAGAAATCACAATCATAGCCCTAAAAATATAATAAAACAAGCGAGCTCGGCTCACGGCACTCACACGGCACGACGACGACACGGGCTGAGAGTCTTCTTTGCGGTGGTGCGGCTGTGGCTGGCGTGGCGTGGGCGTGGCTGCGCGCGCGACACGCTATTGGAGCACGGCAGACGGGCGCGGCGCGCGGCGCTGGGCGAGCGGCTAACGACGAGCGAAGCGTCGGCGAGCGGCTTCGGAGCGAAAGCGCGCGCGACACGGGCGATCTGCTGCTGCGCGCGCCTGTCCGACGGCGGGCTGCGCGAATCGGGCGTCGGCGATGGACGGATCTGGGCGGCTGCTTTGGTGTCGCGACGCGGCGACGGGCTGACCGACGCGCGTTCGGGCTCTTTGCTCCGGGGCGATCTGGGCGGCGCTGGCGCGCGCGCGCACGCTCACAGTGCGATCTGGGCGATGGCTTCCCTCGGCTGCGACCTGGCGTGCGACAAGCTGGTGCGACGGCGACAGATCTGGGCGACGGACCTGGGGCGTGCGACAGGCGATCTGCTGATCCTCGACCGGATCTGTGTGCGGCTGGTCGAGGTCGAGGCGTCTGCGGCGGCAAGGCAGGGCTGCGACAGGCCGTTCTGGTGCGGGTTGGGCGTGCTGCTCGGCCGGTTGGGCGACGGTGGATCTGCTGGTGCCGGGCGGATCTGCTGGCTGGGGAGGCTGGCTTGTGCGGCAAAGTGAGGTGTTGGAGAAGAAATGCAAACCTAGCTTCCTTTCTCTTTTAACCAAATACAACAAAACTCCAAAATCCAAGGCTAACCATAAAATGACCCGGAAGGAGCAACAAGAGCTCTCACTAGCTCATCTGGCACACATCCCCACAAGCTTTCTAGGAGACCCGGGTTCAAACCCCAGCTGCAGCACAATTCCCTTTTATTTTTACTTTTGCATCAAACCTTGCTCAACCCTTCCACAAAGCCTCACAAACCTATATAAATTCATCAAATATTTTTAGCAACTAGAAAAGACATAAACGGCCCTGACGGCCCGACCAAATTACCAAAATACCCCTAGGGCATACCTGGAAGACCGGGAAGAAAAACCTGGGCCGTTACACGGCAGCTCCCATGATCATTCAACTCCCTCCGCTAGCCGTCCCGGTGCTGTCCCAAGTTACCTGGTGGAAAACCACAGAAATAAGGGTGAGTATAAACATACTCAGTAAGAATCCCCAACCGGGGTACAATACGATACATCAATCATCTAGCACCCTAGTATACATTCAAACAGTTACCAACACAGATCATAGCTCAACGAGCTTACAAGGCATAATCTGGAATCCTCGGAAGTCTCCTTCTTCCGGCCTAATGATTGGCTCTCATAACCAATCCCGGGACATCTCCGAGGGTCTTTCTCCCTCGGCCAATTGATCAGCTCAAAAACCGATGCCAAAGATGTCCGACACCCTCGAGGGTCTTTCTCCCTCGACCATATGATCAGCTCAAAAGCCAATCCCAATGGGTGTCCTCAAGGGCCTCTTACCCTCGCTATAAATCTGGACTATCGGGAGAGTACCCGAAGTCCGCTCTAAACAGAAGGAAGGAACTGTGTGTACTCACGAACATTAGCCCGGGAGCTCTCCGAACCGACGACTAACGCGTGTGCGCGCACACCGCATCTTCTTTGCAACCGGCGTAAATGTGGGGCCTAAGTACAAACTACGCGGGCGGTACGCATGCCTAAGACTCGAAACGGTGTCACTCGAACACGAGGTGCGAGGCCCTCGACACTCATCTGTGCACTGTACCACCGACTGAAGCTAAGAACCGCCAAGGTAGGCTTGCACCGTTAGCGGGTTCCGCTCTAGCAGAGCTACAAACTAGGCTTATGCCAATGAGGTAGCTAATCCTCATTGGCTGCCGGGGAAGCAATGTACGTTATGCTTCGCTCTACTCCCGACCGGTGGGGACAAGGTACGTTATGTCCGCTCGGCCTCTAGATGATGACAAATTTCTAACACACTAGCTAGAGTATAGAGTAAACGATTCTGGCTAAACATACACAATCATCATCAATCATACATAACCTAGCATGATACTACGAACATAAAGCGGGAATCTCAAGCATGCCGGAAGAACAATCCTAGCATGGCACTAACATGTACAAACAAGCAAACATGCTAGCGGGAATGCAATCACAAGTCATCCTATCCACTAATCATGTTCATAAAAGTGAACATGCATATAAGGCACGATCAAGAAAGCATCGCGAGGTCCACACAACCACGGTAAGGAATCCTTACCGGAAACGAGCGAAAATAACCTTCACAATCAAATAATGACCCTCGAGCTTTAAAGAAAAACCGAGCAACCTAAGCATTTTAAAAGCATCCTAAATAAATATCAAGTGAACCAGCACTTAAAAATCTAAAAGGGATAGGTTCGAGAATTACCAACCGAGAAGGCACGGGTCTCGCAGCAAGAAGCGCGCTTTGGCGCTCTTTGGTGCGGGGCTGGGCGCTGACTTCGGCGCTTAACGGCGGCGCTGGCCGGGCGTGGCGCAGCGCAGGGGGGCGAGCGCTGGCGCTGGCGCATTTCTGCGCGCCTTGGATCGCGACAGCGCGCAGCGCGCTGGCGGACCACGAGGACGAGCGGGACGGCACGCAGACGCGACGGTGCCTTGCACGGGCGCGCGGCAGGGCGACGCGCTGCGTCGGTGGCAGGGCCTGCTCGTGCGGACGGCGCGCGTCTGCGGCTCGGGGCAATTCGTGCGGAGTGCTGGGCTGTCTGCGCGCCTGGCTGACGGGCTGGCTGCCTGGTGCTGCTGGGGCCAGTCTGGCGGGCTGCTGGGCCGAGCAGGGCTGAGCGGGGTGCGGCTAGGGCGCGGCTAGGGTTTCTTGGTGAGGTCGGCTAGGAGAGAGAGAGAGAGAGAGAGAGAGAGAGAGAGATTGCAAAACAAGGGGAAAAGGGATTTTCTTGATTTTCTTTCCTTTTCCCTAATTAAATAGGTCTAAAAATCCCTTCCCAAAGCTTCCTCTTTCCAAACCCGGCTAAGCAAACTTATTTTAAAAATAAAACTCTCTCTTCCTACTGAACTCCCCAAGACCATTTAGGCAAGGGCTCAAAACCCAATGGAAGCACCAAAATTACAATTAATTTTGCCATTTTCTAAAACACCTCCAAACTTCCAAACAACTTGCCCAAACCTCTCGGGTCTTGCAACCAACAACCATTAAGCTTCGACAAAGGCAGGAATGGCCCTGAAATCTTGAAAATCCTCAAAATCCTGACCGGGGGCAAAAAGACCAAAATGCCCGTAAGGGTTAGAACAGCTCTAACGGCCCATTCGAACATCCGAATAATGACCCGAAATCACCTGGGTAACAGAAATAGAAAAGCGGGCCGTTACAATACTCCTCCTTTTAAGACTTTCGTCCTCGAAAGTCCTAAGACGAAAAACAACTCTAGGAAAACTCCCACCGATTCTTAACCAACCAAGCTCCGGTTAAGACAACACAAATCCTTCTTCGAAACCGAACCCTCTTGGTTTCCCAAAGGCTCCAAGCCCAAAAGACACCGAGTTTGCCACAAACTATCTCAACCAAAACTGAACTAACACTGAGCTTCGAAGAAATCATGCGATAGCTAGTCGGTGAGTCACACCCTCTGACTCGCACCAACTCTCAAACGGTCTCACGACCCTAGGGCTCACTTATCCTGCTAACCCAACTCGAGCGCCTCTCTCTGGCGCTACTCTCTCAAAGAAACTCGTGGACGGGTCACAAGCTCTAAAACTCTACGCCACGCTCGGCAGAATTCTCTGAATGCTCATAGTCATTATCAAACAAATTCGACCCTTCACCATGCTTGACCAAACAACCGAACCTCCTGTGTTTCGAAAACAAAACGGCCGACTCTTACTTCGCAAGAGACCTACGAACCCCACTGGTTGCCTACAATCCTTAACGAAATCCAATTCGAACCACCAACTGGTGACTGATCCCAAGGCAACCTTCTCCAACTAGCATGCGCCCACAACACTAAAGCAACCATCATACGAGAAATCGAAGCACCAAAGCCAAGGGGCACTTTTCTGGTTCACCAAGCGGCTACCACCACTCACACTAGCTGATACTTCCGGCCGCCGGCCACCCCCGAACGACAAGGTCGAGAAATGGCTCCACTCGGCCAAACTAATAAACCGGAGCCCTCATCGGCCGACAACAAACTTTCCAATGCAATCCGATCACCATCGCCTAGGTGAACATCGCCAGACAGGAAAACAAACAACATTCCTCTTACGAAAATCTCGAGCAGCAAGGAATAAAACATTACGTGGCTACTAGCAACACGATAGCTGGAGGATAACAACTCTAAGGTTTCCAACCAATGCCACGACATCTCTGTGCCAACCCACTCAACTCTGACTCAGCTATAACGCCAACTGCGAACGCACATCAACTAGGGACAAAGCCCAAGAAGGGCTTGTTCTGCGGAAACTCAACTCTTAAGTCCATCTGGCTGCTCTATGGACTTCCTCCTTTTAAGCTTAGACCCATCTCAACTTCCATCTAGGAACTTCACACACGAAACAGCGCGAGGGATAAGGATAGCGTCGATCTCAAGCTGGTGGATCAAGAACAAAACGAGTCAGCAAGACTACCTCAAAAGTTAAAAATCGAGACCGGCATCCACGGTGCAGCTCAACCACCAAAGAACTAAGAGGGGTCTACACGCTCCAAAGATCCAACAACCATCCGCCAACAACTCAAGCCTTTGAACTAGCTGGCTTTCGCCCTCGCGGGAACAAACAACTTTCCACTTGCTAACAAACAGACGCAGGGACACTCTCGCTAGGCTGACCATTGCGCTTACTCGATCAACTACACAACTCAGGAACTAAGTGACTCCTCCTCTACAGGAACGATTTCCTAGCAAGCGGACTTCCGAAGGACAGCGAATTTCACACACGCTCGCTGTCTTGCTCAAACTCAACGGTAACAACCACCAACTCTCTCAGAAGATACATCCAAGGATTCCTCAATCGCTTGAACCACCAACTAAGCACTAGCGGTACTACTCAACCGCTGAGGTGGAGGCCAACTCCCAAAACTACCTGACTAGGAACAAGTCCTCAGGGCAACGCCAGCTTGGTCGAACCAAGCTAGCTCTTAGAAAACAGCAAGGGAACCAAACCTTGGCCAACGCCAAACACCACCTTGCTAAGAATTCTAAAAAAACCAACGCGGTGGTTACTAAGAACAACTCTAGCTTGTCAACCGTCTACAAGCATCCAGCAATTCAACCGAGGAACACTGCCTGGGTCTGACCGAGTTCTAGTGAGGCTCTCCACAACTTAGGGTTCCTCTGATCACCCTTCAACACATACTGTCGACAAACGGTCTAACAGACATCTGGCTACACTAGCACAACTCCCTTCAGCATCTCAACTATGCTAGCCAAAAGCTCTTCCTTGCCACATCTGTAGCAAGTACGGGAGATGCTCCACACAATCCGAAAAGCGCCTTACCACACTTGATGCAATGAGCCGGCTGCCTGGCCCCGCCCTGCTGACGATCCTGAGCTCTAACTTGCGGTCGGAGCTGATCCCGACCCCTAGACTGGCCCTGTCGGTGAGTCTGCTAACCATCAGAGCGGGAACCACCGGAAGACCCAATCTTTCTCTTGCTCAAAGCATCAGCCACATCGTAGCTTCTACCCAGGGTAAGGATCCGAACAACTCTCTTAGCCATGGCGGCAAGAAACTCCGCGATTTTACTACCATCGCCCTGGATCAGTTCCAACTGAACTCCAACCATCGATCAACAAGAAATGCCTCTACCCAGGTCAAGGGCTAACTAGCATAACTTGCCTACGCAACAACCAGGCTACCGGCACGGTAACCTCTCAACCCAAGTTAGGGCACTTGCCAAGAACTAAAGTCCTAACTCCTCAGAACTGAGCACTGGTTTCACAACCCGAAACCCCTCGTGGTTCTTGAAAAAATACACCACGGAACGAGCTACACAAAAGTACACCGGCGTGTACAGCTCCAACTTGGTTCCTTAAGATCCAAACCAACAAGTATTCTCACACAAGGCAACTTTTGCCTCCCAATAGAGCCACGTCTAGCAATGGAGCAACAAGAGTTCAACCCACTCAGGGTCAACTCACCACGGAATGCCACATTGGTCGACTCACTCTTACAAGAGCATAGCCACACCAAGCTAACTTACCTCATACCGATGGTCCACTAAACGTGCTCTGATCAACCATCCAACTCATGGCTCTAACAGTGGATCAACCACGCATCATCGTTGCCAACCCTACTCATATTAGGGTGACTCCAGGGTAGTCGAATCACACTACCATCCAACTGGCTCACAAGCCCACACACAAGCGCGAGAACTCAGACGCGCTAGCCCTCACCAACCTACAACATCCTTTGTACCCAACTCCCAGTGACCCAGAAAAGCTCCTACTTTTCCCTCAATCGACCTCACACTTGTAGTTCTCTGACTACCACCGAGCTAGATCTCTTAAGCAATCCAAACAGATGCAACTTCAGAAAAACGGGTACAAGGCTAGTGGGGATGCTATACTCCGGGCGGGCATGGAACCATCTGCACCAAAAGTGCCAACTGGCCCGAATCTAGGCCTCCTCTCAAAGCTTGGTGCCAACAGGCACTACATCCTTTACAACATAAACATCCCTTTACGGGCTTTAAGCCCCTCTGGGGGTAGGGAAGGTCACACTCCAGGTGACAGGGCAATGGCGCTCAACACAAGAGTCTCAACACTCGAGTAGACTACTCTCTGGCATCACGTCTAACAGACAAGCCAAGGCCCACTCCTACATCCCACTCGATTCTCAACGAATACTCAGGCCAACCCTCGGGTGGCAGCACCTAGCTCCACACCTGGAACATGCTAACAGAAGGTGCTTCTCACTAATAGCCAGCTGGAAACCACGGATGGATTAGGTCCTGACAAGCAAACTCCACACTACCCCACAGCTCACGAGGGTACTAAAGAACTGGCTGCAAAACGATTGCAGACTTGCAGGAGGACAAGATGTCTCTACATCTTCCTCAAAAGCTACTAACTTGGCAGCTGGCCAATTCGACCGGGTGGCTGGTGGAGACTCGCTAGTCCGCCTCTCACGGGGACTTCCACCACCACACTTCTTGCATCAAACAACACCGAGCGGCGCGCCTCGACCTCTAAACATCCGGTCATCGGCCTTTGAACACCGTGTCATCACAACACTTGGATGATAAACTCGATCTGGCCAACCACCTTGCTTGCTAGCGATGGGTCTCAAAACATCCACTCTCTGAGGCTTCCACTTGCCAAACTCGGCGGCTCGATCAACGCCAACTATCTTATCAGCATAAACCTGCTGATCAAGCCCTCCCGGGAACCTCTGGGGCTACTGGAACTACAAGGAGGGGTGTCTCCTAAATAAACTCTACCAGCTGGGCTATCTATGCCCAAGACTCCTCACTTCGCGCTACAAACTGCGCCTGGGTCTCCGCTCTCTATTAGCTAAAAGACCTGCCATCAACTCCCTCATGGCTGGAGCACACTCTGCTCAAGGAGTCTCACTCTGAGGCGTGCTAGCCTCAACCCCCCTACTCTTGGCAACTCATCTGCCAGGGCCAAAGGTGGCCTAAGGGTCTAGACAACCCTAGACGTGGTCTCATGATCAACATGAACAGTCCAACTCCTCGGTTGGAAATACCAAACGTCCCTGCTTCTCTAAGTGCAATCAACCTACTAGCGATCCACACAAAGCATAAAAGCTAGCCCACGCTGGGGCTTTCACTGCCAAACAAGGGTAACACATGTATACTAGATGCAGTATTGTAAAATAAAACCCTTAGCTTAATGAACTCAGACAAACTGGACGGCCGCGAGTCTTGATGATCATGGGGCAACAACACCGCAAAAGCGAGTTAGTCTCTGAGAATCTATGACTCGTGCTCACGATACCAACTGTAAGAACCCGACCCAAAATACGGTCCTAAACCTAGGTTCTCACTCAGCATGCAAGTTAAAATACTTCATCAAGCGGTTTAGTGCTCATATTTAAAACCTTTCGAAACATTTAGAAACGGGGAATGCTTAAAACATAATTAACAATTTTGTTTAAGAAAAACCAACGAAGTAAAACAAGCCTGGCCAGTATATAAAAACATTCAAAACAGTTCAAACAACTTTTTATAATGTTTCCCCTAGGACTCCTGTCCATCTACATGCTGAACAAATATGCAAACAATAAAGACAGAGTGCCGGCAGCTCCCATGATCATTCAACTCCCTCCGCTAGCCGTCCCGGTGCTGTCCCAAGTTACCTGGTGGAAAACCACAGAAATAAGGGTGAGTATAAACATACTCAGTAAGAATCCCCAACCGGGGTACAATACGATACATCAATCATCTAGCACCCTAGTATACATGCAAACGATTTACCAACACGGATCATAGCTCAACGAGCTTACAAGGCGAGAATCTGGAATCCTCGGAAGTCTCCTTCTTCCGCCTAATGATTGGCTCTCATAACCAATCCCGGACATCTCCGAGGGTCTTTCTCCTCGGCCAATTGATCACTCAAAAACCGATCCCAAAGATGTCCGACACCCTCGAGGTCTTTCTCCCTCGACCATATGATCGACTCAAAAGCCAATCCCAATGGGTGTCCTCAAGGGCCTTTTACCCTCGCTATAAATCTGGACTATCGGAGAGTACCCGAAGTCCGGCTCTAAACAGAAGTAATCGTGTACTCACGAACATTAGCCCGGGGAGCTCTCCGAACCGACGACTAACGCGTGTGCGCGCACACACGCATGCTCTTTGCAACCGGCGTAAATGTGGGGCCTAAGAACAAACTACGCGGGGCGGTACGCATGCCTAAGACTCGGAAGCGGTGTCACTGAACACACTAGTGCGAGGCCCTCGGCACTCATCTGTGCGACTGTACCACCGACACGAAGCTAAGAACCGGCCAAGGTAGGCTTGCACCGCTAAGCGGGGTTCCGCTCTAGCGAGGCTACAAACTAGGCTTATGCCAATGAGGTAGCTAATCCTCATTGGCTGCCGGGAAAAGCAATGTACGTTATGCTTCGCTCTACTCCCGACCGGTGGGGACAAGGTACGTTATGTCCGCTCTCGGCCTCTAGATGATGACAACCCCTAACACACTAGCTAGAGTATAGAGTAAACGATTCTGGCTAAACATACACAATCATCATCAATCATACATAACCTAGCATGATACTACGAACTTAAAGCAGGGAATCTCAAGCATGCCGGAAGAACAATCCTAGCATGGCACTAACATGTACAAACAAGCAAACATGCTAGCAGGAATGCAATCACAAGTCATCCTATCCACTAATCATGTTCATAAAAGTAAACATGCATATAAGGCACGATCAAGAAAGCATCGCGAGGTCCACACAACCACGGTAAGGAATCCTTACACCGAAATGAGCGAAAATAACCTTCACAATCAAATAATGACCCTCGAGCTTTAAAGCAAAACCGAGCAACCTAAGCATTTTAAAAGCATCCTAAATAAATATACAGCAGAACAAGCGAGCTTAAAAATCTAAAAGGATAGGTTCGAGAATTACCAACCGAGAAGGCACGGGGTCTCGCAGCAGCAGCGCGGCGCTTTGGCGCGCTCTTTGAGTGCGGTTGGGGCGCTGCTCGGCGCTAACGGGCGCTTGCTGCTGCGCCTGTGCGCTGGGGGCTACTGCGCGATCGCGACGAGTGGCGCAGCGCTTGACGGGGCGGACGCGACGAAGCGGCACGACGCGAACACACGCAGACGCGACGACAGTCTTTGGGAACGCGCGCGCAGGGCGAAGCGGCAGCGTCGCGTGCGCGCTGGCTACTGCTGGTGCGGGACGGCGCGGCGCGTCTGGGCGACCGATCTGGTCGTCTCGGTGCGCGCGTCTGGCGACTGGTCTTAGTGTTGGAGGGCTGTCTGTCTGCGCGCTGGTGGACCAGCTGGCTGCTGAGTGCGCTGGGCTTGGCAAATGGGCCGCTGCTGTGCGCTTGGCCGAGCAGGTGGCTGAGCGGGGGTGCGGCTAGGGCGGCTAGGGTTTCTTGGTGAGGTCGGCTAGGAGAGAGAGAGAGAGAGAGAGAGATTGCAAAACAAGGGGAAAAGGGATTTTCTTGATTTTCTTTCCTTTTCCCTAATTAAATAGGTCTAAAATCCCTTCCCAAAGCTTCCTCTTTCCAAACCCTACTAAGCAAACTTATTTTAAAAATAAAACTCTCTTTTCCTACGAACTCCCCAAGACCATTTAGGGCAAGGGCTCAAAACCCAATGGAAGCACCAAAATTACAATTAATTTTGCCATTTTCTAAAACACCTCCAAACTTCCAAACAACTTGCCCAAACCTCTCGGGTCTTGCAACCAACAACCATTAAGCTTCGAAAAAGGCAGGAATGGCCCTGAAATCTTGAAAATTCTCAAAATCCTGACCGGGGGCAAAAAGACCAAAATGCCCCTAAGGGTTAGAACAGCTCTAACGGCCCATTCGAACATCCGAATAATGACCCGAAATCACCTGGGTAACCGAAATAGAAAACTGGGCCGTTACATGTATGGATCCTTTCCTTGGGTAGAAGCCTTGTTGAGGCTGATGTTTGAGTAGAAGGACGACGCATTCGGTAGCGTTTTGGGTCCTCTTGGTTCCCAAGGAGTTGGAGTTGGCCAGCATGGTTGAGATGCTGGAGAGCGTTGTGCCTATTCATGCAGTTGGTTGTTAGCTCGTTTGTCGACAGTGTGTGTCGAGGGTTGCCGTAGAACCCTAGGTTATGGAGAGCCTCTCCAGAGCTCAGTCAGGCCCAGCTAGTGAGTTTCAGTTGGCTAGCTGGAGGCGTGCAGTTTGTAGCCTCAATTGAGTTGCTAGCAGTCTTGGAAGACTAGCAAGCCAGTGTTTGTTTGGAGTAGAGTCCGGATTGGTTCCGGTGCGGTGGCAAGTTGATGCTTGGTGTTGACCAACGTATGGTTTGGAGCTGCTAGAAATTAGTTTTGCTCCTGGGGCGAGTGGTTCGTGCCCTGTTGGTGGCTTTCCTGTTTCCAGGATGTTGAGTTGCCCCGTTTGGCATTTGGAGGTTCAGTCTGTGGTGGACCCCTGTTGTTGCCCCGTGAGTTTTAGATGTTGTTGCTCTAGTGGAGCAAGACAGTGAGCGTATGTGGAGCTCTCTGTCCTTTGGTTGTCTGCTTGTAAGAGCCATTTCCTTCTGGGAGTTGTCAGATTTCTCCCGTAGCCATGAGTTGATGGTAGTGGTGCTAGCTTGAAGGAAAAGTTTGTTGGCTGCTTGGAAGCAGTTGTTTGTCCAGTTAGGTGGACTCTTGGATGGTGTTCTAGAGGCTGCAGTAAGAGTTGTTTCTGGCAAGTTGTTGGTTCTTTGGGGATTGAAGATTTCCCTTTCCCCTAGTCTCTGTGGTGGTTGAGTTGCTCCTTGGATGTCATCCTCGAGTGTTAGCTTCCGAGGTAGTCTTGCGGATTCATGTGGCTTAGGATCCGTAAGCTTTGAGGTTGTCGTTATCCGTTTTCCTTGCGAGGTTTTAGGAGTGGAGCTTCTGGTTGGTAGTTGAGTAGTAGCTTCGAGGCGAGCGTTGCTCGTTATAAGCTTGGTTTGAGTTCCTGCTGAGCAAGCCTTTCTCGGGCTTTGCTCCTAGTTGTTGTGCGCTCGCAGTTGGCGTAGCAGAGCCGTTTGAGTGAGTTGGCACAGAGGTTCCGTGGCTTTGTTTGGTAAAGCCGTTGAGCTATTTTCCTCAAGGTGTTGTGCCTCAGAGAGCTGCGTGAGGGTTTAGTCCTTGCAGCCCGAGTTTTCCTTGAGAGGAATGTTGGTTGTGCCTTGCCTGGCAGTGTTCTCTTTGGCCAGTTGCTGGTAGGTTTGCTCCGAAAAGTTTGCTTTCGGCCGATGAGGAGCTCTAGTTTGTTGGTTTGGCCGAGTGGAGCCTGTGCCTGGCCCTTGTCTTTTAGAGGTGGCCGTAGCTGAAGTTTCAGCTGGTTTGAGTGTTGTTGGCCGTTTGGTTTCTGGAACCTGGGAGGTTCAGTTGTTTGGCCAGTTTGTTGTAGGGTTGAGGCCGTTTGTTAACAGCTGTGAGCTTTCAGAGGAGTTTTGCTAGTGCGTGGTGTAGAGTTTCAGAGCTTGTGGCCCGTCCTCGAGTTTGCTGAGAGTAGCACCGTTTGAGAGTTGGTGCGAGTTGAGGATGTGATTGCCGTCTGTTCCCTTCGAAGTTCAGTGTATGCCCAGTCTTGGTTGAGATAGGTTGTGGCAGTCTGGATGGCATTGTGGCCTTGAGTTTTTGAGAACCCAAGAGGGTTTGGTTCTCGAAGAGGGCTAGTGTTGTCTTGGCCGAGAAGTTCGATTAGGCGGATCGATGGAGTTTTCTGGAGTCTGTTTTCGTCTTAGGACTTTCGAGGACGAAAGTCTTAAAAGGAGGGAGTATTGTAACAGCCCAGTTTCCTATTCCAGTTTTCGAGGTGCCTTCGGGTCAAGATTCGGTTGTTTGGTTGGGTCATTAGAGCGGTTTTGACCCTTAGGGGCATTTTGGTCTTTTGGCTCTCCAGGCAGGATTTGTGGTTTTCAGGGCTTCGAGGTAGCTCCTGCCTTTGTCGAGGCTTGTTTTTTGGTGGCTGCGAGTCCCGAGGTGTTTGGGCTAGTCGGTTGGATGCTCGGTTGTGGTTTGGGCTTTGGCAAAGTGATGGTTGTTTGGGTGTTTCTTTTGGGATTCGAGCCCGAGCCCTTAGTGTTGCTTTGGGAGTTGGATTTAAGTGAGTTTTATTTATTGGAAAAGATTGCTTCGGTCGGGTCTCGAAGGAGGAAGCCGGGAAATGGGATTTTAAGGTTTTAAAAGTGGATAAGGATGGATAAAATGGATAAATCCCTATTTTCCATTTATTTTTCCCATTTTCCCTTTTATTTTCTAAATTCCCATTTTTTTTCTTTTATTTTTCCTTTTCTTTTCAAAATTCCTTTCTCTCTCTCTCTCTCTCTCTCTCCCCAACCTAGCCCAGCCAGCCCGCTCGCCAAGCCTCAGCCCGAGCTTTGCCCAGCCCGAGCGTCGCGTCGCCCTCCCCCTGCTCGTGTCGCCCGAGCTCGCCGAGGCCGTAACGTCGTCAGCCCGAGCTCGCCCAGCTCATGTCCGTCCCCGCTCGAGTCGCCCAACCTCGAGCTGAGTCGCCCAGTGCCTAGCCCAGCCCGAGTCGCGCGTCCCCGCGCCCAGGTCGCGCTGTAGCCCAACCCAGGTCGCCAGCCCGCACCATCGCGCAGTGCCAGCGTCGCCCGAGCTCACCCAGGCCGCGTCGCACAGTGTCGCCCTCGCCCTGCCCTGGTCCGTGTCGTCCAGCTGCGCACTCTGTTGAGCCACGCACAGTGCCGCGTCGCGTTGCCCGTGTCGTCCGCGCCCGTGTCGGCCAGATCGGGCATCTTGTAGCCCGATGCGTCGTGTCGCTCGCGCCCGCGTGCCTTTCTCTGTGCCGAGCCGCGTCGCGCGCCGTCGCCCAGCCGAGCAAGCGCCCGCGCCCGCCCACTCAGTGTCGCCCCAGCTCCCGTCCGCGCGCAGCCCAACGCCTGAGCCCTGCGCCTGTCTGCGCTCAGCTGCTGCCTAGCCCGTGCAGCCGGCTCGTTCGGGTGTCAGCCGCGCCTCTTGACTTGCTCCCGAGCTGAGCCCTGTTTATTTTATTATTATTTAGGCCTATTGTGTGTTTATTGATGTGTTTGTTTGGCTCGTTATAGGTTGCTCGGGTTCGATCGCAGTTATTTTTATTGTGTGTTGTTGCCTTCCGACCAGGTAAGGATTTCTTACCGGAGTTGTGTGGGCCCTGCGATATTTTCATGATATGCCTTGCTTGTTTGCTGACTGTTATGAGCATGTTAGAGATAGAGCTGTTTGATTGAATTCTTGCTAGCATGTTTACCTGATTTTACATGTTAGTGCCATGCTAGGTTTGTTCTGCCAGCATGCTTATGATTCCTACTTAAGCTCGTAGTATCATGCTAGGTAATTGTGATTGATGTCGGTCATTGTTTGCTAGCCAGGAATCATTGCTTTTGCTCTGTACTCTTAGATAGAGTTGTAGGGTTTGTCATCATCCAGAGGCTGAGCGGACATAACGTACTTTGTCCCCACTGATAGGGAGTAAAGTGTGCGCAGCATAACGTATCTTGCTTCCCCCCCGGTCTCCAAGGTGGATTTAGCTCAGGTCGGGAGTAAAGTGTGCGCAGCATAACGTATCTTGCTTCCCCCCCGACCCGCCGGTTGTGGACTTAGCTACCCACTTCGGCATAAGCCTAGTTTGTAGCCTGCTAGAGCGGAACCCTGCCATCGGTGTAAGCCTGCCTTGGCCGGTTCTTAGCTTTAGGTCGGTGGATCATGCTTTGCCTGATGATGGCGCCGAGGGCCTCGCGCTCGTGATCGGTGACACCACTTCCGAGTCATAGGCATGCGTGCACGCCCGCGTAGTTTGCCCTTAGGCCCCGCATGTACGCCGGTTGCGAGAGCATGCGATTAGCGCACACACGCGTTAGTTGCCGGTTCGGAGAGCTCCCCCGGGCTAATGTCGTGAGTACACCATTCCTTCCGTTAGAGCCTGACTTCGGGTACTCTCCCGTAAGTCCAGTTTAGTGCAAGGGCAAGGATGCCCTTGAGGACATTATAGGTATCAGTGTATTCCCCCCGAGTGACAGATACCTCGGTGATGTCCAGGATTGGTCAGTGTATCCAATCCCTAGGCCGGAAGAAAGAGACTTCCGATGACTCCAGATCTTTCTTTGTAAGCTCGTTGAGCTATGATCTGTGTTGGTAGCTGTTTGCTTGCATGCTTTGGGACTAGATGACTGATTATATCGTATTGTACCCCGGTTGGGGATTCTTACTGAGTAATTCGTTACTCACCCTTATTTTTGTGGTTTTTCCACAGGTGACCATGGTGCGAGACAAGATGGCTGGAGGAGGAGCTGTGATCATGGAAACCCGTTGTTCAACTCTGAGTTTTATGTTTATGATTTAAATGTTCTTTGAATGCATGTAGTTGGGCACGGAGCCCTAGGGTGTTTTCTGAATGTATTTCCGAATTCTAGCATTGTTGTAACTATTGTAAAGTTTGTATGTTTTAAATAAATCTCTGATCAGAGTAAGTTTTGTAAATGTATTTGTCTTGGAAACAGGGACAGGTTCCAGGAATTGATGTTGATTTGTAAATGGATGTTTTATGTTTTAGTTTTTACTTAGAATCTGAACACCATCTTGCGAATTTTCTGTAGATTTGAATGCATGCATTGAGGTAACGGCCTTTTTTAGAACCCTTTCGGGTCGGGTCGTTACAAAAACTCACTTAAATCCAACTCCCAAAGCAACACTAAGGGCCCGGGCTCGAATCCCAAAGGAAACACCCAACAACCAACACTTTGCCAAAGCCCAAACCACAACCGAGCATCCAACCGACTAGCCCAAACACCTCGGGACTCGCAGCCAACAACAAACAAGCCTCGAAAAAGGCAGGAGCTACCTCGAAGCCCTGAAAACCACAAATCCGGCCCGAAGAGCCAAAAGACCAAAATACCCCCAAGGGTCAAAACGGCTCTAAGACCCAACCAAACAACCGAATCTTGACCCGAAGGCACCTTGAAAACTGGAATAGGAAACTGGGCTGTTACAATACTCCCTCCTTTTAAGACTTTCGTCCAGCCAACAGAACTACTCGGCCAAAACAACCCAATCTTCTTCGAGAACCAAACCCTCTTGGGTTCTCAAAAACTCAAAGGCAGAATGCCATCCAGACTGCCATACACTGAACTCCAAAGGGAATAGACGGCAAACCACATCCTCAACTCCCACCAACTCTCAAAGGGTGCTACTCTCAGCAAACTCGAGGACGGTCCACAGGCTCTGAAACTCTACACCACGCACTGGCAAAACTCCTCTAGAAGCTCACGGCTGTTAACAAACTGCCTCAACCCTACACAAGCTGGCCAAACAACTGAACCTCCCAAGTTCTAGAAAACCAAACGGCCTACTCTTACTTCACAGAGACTAGCGAACCTCAAACCTTGCCTACAGCCTTAACGAAATCCAATCGAATCACCAACTGGCGACTGATCAAAAAGGCAAGAGGCACCCAACATTCCTCTAAGGAAAACTCGGGCTGCAAGGACTAAACCATCACGCAGCTCTCTGCGGCACAACACCTTGAGGAAAACAGCTCAACGGCTTTACCAACCAAAGCCACGGCACCTCCGTGCCTACTCACTCAACTCTTAAAATCCAGTTGGCTACGCAAAGGACTTCTCCTTTTAGCTTAAGCCTAACTCAACTTCCAACCAGAAGCTCCACTCCCGAAACCTCGCAAGGAAAACGGATAACGACAACCTCAAAGCTTACGGATCCTGAGCCACACGAATCCGCAAGACTACCTCAGAAGCTAACACTCGAGGCTGACATCCAGGGAGCAACTCAACCACCACAGAGACTAGGGGGAAGGGAAAACTTCAATCCCCAAAGAACCAACAACTTGCCAGAAACAACTCTTACTGGCTGGCCACCGCCCTTGCGGGGACAAACAACTCTGCTTGCTAACAACACAATGCAGGGACCCCCTCGCTAGGCTGACCACTACGCTACTCAGATCAACTACACAACTCAGGAGCTAAGCTGACTCCTGCTAAACGGGAAACGATTTCCCAGCAAGCAAACTCTGAAGGGCAGCGAACATCACACACGCTCGCTGACTTGCTCAAACCCAAGGCAACAGCAACCAACTCTCTTGGAAGCAATACCCAAGGGAAAACTCAACCAATCGGATCACAAATCCGGAACTAACAGCACTTACTCAACTGCCGAGGGAAGGGTCAACTCCCAAAACTTCCTGACTAGGAAAAGACCTCGAGCAACGCAACGCCCTCATTTAGAACCGAACTAGCTCTAGAAACAACAAGAGGACCAAACCTTGGCCCAACACTCACAAGAGGCAAAACAACCCTTACTGCAGCCTCTAGAACACCATCCAAGAGTCCACCTAACTGGACAAACGACTGCTTCCAAGCAGCCAACAAACTTTTCCTTCAAGCTAGCACCTCTACCATCAACTCATGGCTATGGGAGAAATCTGACAACTCCCAAAAGGAAACAACTCTTACAAGCAGACAACCGAAGGACAGAGAGCTCCACATACGCTCACTGTCTTGCTCCACTAGAGCAACAACATCTAAATCTCACGGGGCAACAACAGGGGTCCATCTCAGACTGAACCTCCAAATGCCAAACGGGGCAACTCAACATCCTGGAAACAGGAAAGCCACCAACAGGGCACGAGCCACTCGCCCCACGAGCAAAACTAATCTCTACCAGCTCCAAACCACACCTTGGTCAACACCAAGCATCAACTTGCCACCGCACCGGAACCAATCCGGACTCTACCCCAAACAAACACTGGCTTGCTAGTCTACCAAGACTGCTAGCAACTCAACCGAGGCTACAAACTGCACGCCTCCAGCTAGCGAACTGAAACTCACTAGCTGGGCCTGACTGAGCTCTGGAGAGGCTCTCCACAACCTAGGGTTCTTCGACAACCCTCGACACACACTGTCGACAAACGAGCTAACAGACCAAATCACGAAACAGGCACAACTCTCTCCAAAACTCAACCATGTTTGGCCAACTCCAACTCCTTGGGAACCAAGAGGACCCGAAACGCTACCGAATGCGTCGTCCTCCTACTCAAACATCAGCCACAACAAGGCTTCTACCCAAGGAAAGGATCCAAACAACTCTCTTAGCCAAGGCGAACAGAAACTGCGCGGCTTTGCTACCACCGCACTTGTTCAGTTTCCAACTGAACTCCAACCAAAGAAACACCAAAAGTTCCTTCTCCACACGATGCTCAAAGCTGAGGCAACCTTGCTTTACAAAAGCATAACCATGCCAAACTAAAACTTACTTTATACCAAGCCTCTACCAAGGGTGCTTACCCATAAGGCATCCAAATCCTCTCGCAAGGCATTAACTCATCTCGCCTCAAAGGCATCCAACTCGCCTCATAGGCATCCAACTCGCCTCATAGGCATCCAGCTCATCTCATGAGCATCCAACTCAGGGTCCCTCTGCTAGACCAAACTCGCATCTACGATGCACAACTCTCCTTAGATTAACTCACTCGAAGGTAGTTGACCGCACTACCAACCACAAGGAAACTCTTGGCCTTAACGCTAGCGCGAGACTCACGCGCACCAACACTTACCAACCGCAAACCTGCGGACTTACTCAACCTTCAGAAACACTGGGAAGAGGCTCCGGCTCCTCTCGAGCATCCTTTCGCTTGTAGTCCATCGACTACCACTGAACTAGCCCTCTGGCATGACCTAAACAGGTGCAACTGCCATAAACGGATCCAAGGCTAAAGGAGTGCACTGAACTCCGAACGGCATAGAACCATCTGCTATGCCCATGCCAAACTCAAACCAAACCAGACTTAGTGCCAAAGTGGCACACCAACCAATGCACCTCAAGTGCTACTACTACCAAATCCACATCTTACTACAGATGGGGCCAGCAAGGTCACTACCTCAAGTGACAAGAACTCTGGCTAGGCATACGAGGGCCCAAACTCAAACAACCATGCCTATGGCATCTCATCAAACCGAAGGCTCACAGCCTACTCTTGCATCTTCACATGATGCTCAACAAAACTCTGGCCGGATCTCTCAACAAGCAGCAGCTAGCTCCACTCTAGGAGCTCACCAAGGAAGAGTGCTCAACTCTACCAAACATCTGAGGAAACTGGGCTGTTAAACAACAGCAGGCTTGCAAGGGGGCAAAGATGTCTCTACATCTGCCTCAAGCCACTAACACGGCAACTTGCCAATCAATCGGGCGACTGGTGGAGACTTTGCTAGTCCACCTCTCAAGGGTCTTCCACCACCAAGCTCTTTGTACCAAAGCAACAGACAGAACGGCACACACCTCGGCCTCTGAGCAATGGGGCATCCCAACACACGGATGCTAAACTAAAACCTGGCCAACAACTTTACTACTAGCAGCAGGACTTACTAAAACATCGAGCTCTACAGGCATCCACTTGCCAAACTGGGAGGCTCCATCATCGCCAACAATCCCATCTGAATAAACCTACTAATCATGCCCTCCCGGGAACCTCCGGGGGCTACAAGAGCTACTGGGGGAAATGCTAAAACAAACTCTCATCACCCGGGGCTATCTCGTGCCGGAACTCCTCACTACGCGCTACAAAGCTGCGCTGGTCTCTCCGCTCTCTGATAGCTAAAGACCTGCCATCAAATCTCTCATGGCAGGAGCACACTCTGCTCAAGGAGTCTCACTCTGAGGCGTGCTAACCTCTACCCCCTCCTCTAAGCAACTCAACTGCCAGGGCCAACTCTGGCCAACGGGCCTAACAACCCTGGACGCGGCCTCAACATCAACACGATCAGTCCAACTCCTCGATCGGACATGCCAAGCGTCCTGCTCCTCTGGGTGCGATCAATATACTCGCGATCTGCACAAAGCACCTCCACCCTCTCACTAAAGGAAAAGCAGCAACTGGGCCACAAATGGCCTATGGGAGTCTAAGCTCTGCCTCCCTCGGGGACGACGTCCCAGGGCATCCGAATCTATCTAGATACCTCAACAAGCTGCTATCAAACTGCTCGCACTGCGGAAAGTTGGCATGATGGCTCTCTAAGCCCAAACCAACAACGAGTCAGAACCTGCTCGTCTCCGCTCCACAACACTACACAAGGCATACACTAGATGAAAAGTATTGTAAATTCTTACCCCTTTCTTTAAAACAGTAAACTTAGGCGTACACGATGGTATCCGAGAGTCTTGATGATCATGGAAAAACGACCTACAACAAAGGTCTGTCTCTGAGAATCTATGACTCGAGCTCACGATACCAACTCAGTAACGACCCGACCCGAAAGGGGTTCTAAAATAGGCCGTTACCTCAATGCATGCATTCAAATCTACAGAAAATTCGCAAGAGGGTGTTCGGATTCTAAGTAAAAACTAAAACATTAAACATCCATTTAAAAAGTTAACATAATTTCCTGAAACCTGTCCCTGTTTCCAAGCACCTGTTCCAAGACAAATACATTTACAAAACTTACTCTGATCAGAGATTTATTTAAAACATACAAACTTTACAACAATGCTAGAATCCGTAAATACATTGAGAAAAACACCCTAGGGCTCCGTGCCCAACTACATGCATTCAGAGAACATTTAAAAAACATCAACATAAACATAAGACTCAGAGTTGAACAACGGGTTTCCATGATCACAGCTCCTCCTCCAGCCATCCTGTCTCGCACCATGGTTACTTGTGGAAAAACCACAAAAATAAGGGTGAGTAACGAATTACTCAGTAAGAATCCCCAACCGGGGTACAATACGATATAATCAGTCATCTAGTACCAAAGCATGCAAGCAAACAGCTACCAACACAAATCATAGCTCAACGAGCTTACAAAGAAAGATCTGGAGTCATCAGAAGTCTCCTACTTCCGGCCTAAGGATTGGATACACTGACCAATCCTGGGACATCACCGAGGTATCTGTCACTCGTGGGGAATACACTGATCCCTAGAATGTCCTCAAGAGCCTCCTTGCCCTTGCTAATCTAGACTTACGGGAGAGTACCCGAAGTCAGGCTCTAACGGAAAGAATGGTGTACTCACGACATTAGCCCGGGGGAGCTCTCTGAACCGGCAACTAACGCGTGTGCGCGCACACCGCATGCTCTCTGTAACCGGCGTAAATGCGTGGGCCTAAGGGCAAACTACGCGGGCCAGGTACGCATGCCTATGACTCGAAAGCGGTATCACTGATCACAGTAGCGCGAGGCCCTCGGCGCTCATCTGTGCAGCATGATCCACCGACCTAAAGCTAAGAACCGGCCAGGGCAGGCTTACACCGATGGCAGGGTTTCGCTCTAGCAGGCTACAAACTAGGCTTATGCCAAAATGGGTAGCTAATTCCACAACCGGCGGGTCGGGGGGGGGGGGAAGCAAGATATGTTATGCTGCGCACACTTTACTCCCAACCTGAGCTAAATCCACCTTGGCGACTGGGGGGGGGAAGCATGATACGTTATGCTGCGCACACTTTACTCCCGATCAGTGGGGACAAAGTACGTTATGTCCGCTCAGCCTCTAGATGATGACAAACCCTACAACTCTATCTAAGAGTACAGAGCAAAAAGCAATGATTCCTGGCTAGCAAACAACGACCGACATCAATCACATTTACCTAGCATGATACTACGAGCTTAAGCAGGAATCATAAGCATGCTGGCAGAACAAACCTAGCATGGCACCAACATGTAAAATCAGGCAAACATGCTAGCAAGAATTCAATCGAACAGCTCTATCTCTAACATGCTCATAACAGTCAGCAAACGTACATGGCATATCATGAAAATATCGCAGGGCCCACACAACTCCGAAAGAAATCCTTACCTGGTCGGAAGGCAACAACACACAATAAAATTAACTGCGATCGAACCCGAGCAACCTATAGCAAGCCAAACAAACACATCAATAATCATAAAAATAGGCTTAAATACAATAAAATAAATAGGGCTCAGCTCGGGAGCAACTCACAAGGCGCGGCTGACACGCGAACGAGCCAGGCCATGGGCGAGGAGCGAGCTAAAGAAATTTGGCTGGCGCGCTGGCGCATTGCTGGCCAGCGCATGCGACGGACGGGCGCGCGGGCGACACTGGGTGCGCGGCGAGGCTCGGCACAGGGACGGCGCGAGGGCGCGAGCGACACG
>JAYKKH010000062.1:0-105191 GCA_036507275.1 Sicyos edulis | reverse complement strand
AGCACAATTTCCTTTATTTTTACTTTTGCATCAAACCTTGCTCAAACCAAACCACAAATCCTTCCAAAAACCTACATAAATCCATCCAATAATTTTAGCAACTGGAAAAAGACATAAACGGCCCTGACGGCCCGACCAAATTACTAAAATACCCCTAGGGCATACCTGGAAGACCGGGATGAAAACCTGGGTCGTTACAACCGATGTGAGGTGTGTGAAGGTTTGGTTAGTGTGGGAAGTTGAGTCCCCATTTTGTTGGTCCGTTTGAGATTCTTGAGAGGATTGGCAGAGTTGCATATTGGTTAGCCTTTCCTCCGTTGATGTCAGCTATGCACAGTGTTTTCATGTTTTGTTGTTGAGGCAGTATGTGCCAGACCCATCGCTCATTGTGGACTTTGAGCCATTGCGGCTGAATGAGGATTTGAGCTTCGAGGGGAAGCCTGTGAGTATTCTGGTTTTTGAGATGAAGACGTTGCGTAATCGTGAGATCCGTTTTGTAAAAGTTCAGTGGAGGAGTTGGAGTTCTGAAGAAGCCGCTCGTGGCGGGGAGGACGAGATGAGGTTGCGATATCTGAGTATTTTGATCTTAAAGACTTTCGAGGACGAAAGTCATAAAAAGGAGGGAATATTGTAACAGCCCAGGTTTTCATCCCGGTCTTCCAGGTATGCCCTAGGGGTATTTTGGTAATTTGGTCGGGCCGTCAGGGCCGTTTATGTCTTTTTCCAGTTGCTAAAATTATTGGATGGGTTTATGTAGGTTTTTAGGCTTTGTGGATGGGTTTGAGCAAGGATAGATGCAAAAGTAAAAATAAAGGAAAATTGTGTTGTAGCTAGGATTTGAACTCGGGTCTCTAGGAAAGCCTATGGGGATGCGTGCCAGTTGAACTATGGAGAGCTGTTGTTGCTCTTTCTGCAACATATCTTGGTTAACCTTGGATCTTTGGAGTTTTAGTGCATTTGGTTAAATGAAAAGAAATTAGGTTTTGTTTTGTCTTCTACTCCAAAAGCATTGTGGCCGCACGAGCTTGTCTCCCTAGCTCCCCAAGCCGAATTTCTTCTCCTTAGCATCCCCGAGATCCGATTGCTGAGGAAGTGCCGACTATCGGGGACAAGGCAATGCCATGTCATCATCCCGACCGTTGGAGAATTTAAAAGTCTGCCACCCTCACCCAAGATTGTAGGGCCTGCCGTTAGGGTTAGCTAAACCCTAACGGGGGATCAGGGACGGAGTACTGCCTCGTACGTCCCTGCCGTGGATGCAAGTTACGTTATGCATCCTGGCCCGGATGATGCTACCTACCATATCTCAAACCTATAAACAGATACAGCAAACAATCCAATACGTGCTCAACAGATTCAACGAACCTAGCATGATACTACGAAGCAAGAACAGATAACGAGCATGCCAGAACGGAACAACCTAGCATGGACTAACATGAGAAACAACATAAGAAATCATGCCAGTCGGGAATTCAGAGCGAGCACCTTATCATTAAACATGCTGATAAACACAAACAAGCATACAAACAACAATCACATATAATATCGCGGGCCCACACAACTCCGTAAAGAAATCCTTACCGCAGTGGAAGGCAACTACACACAAGAATCCTAAGATGCGATCGATCCCGAGCTAGCTAATGAGAACCTAACAAGCACAAAAATTATCACAATCCATACACCTAAATATAATAAAATAAACAGGGCTCAGCTCGGGAGCAACTCACACGGCACGGCTGACGCGCGAACGGACATGCCGCACGGTCAGGGCTGCTCTGGGCGCTGATGGGCGGCAGGGATGCGCGCGCGCGCGCGGACAGGCTGGCTGGGCGCAAGCGCGGACAAGCAAACGCGATAAGCGCGACGCGCGCGTCTGGGCACAGAGCTGCCGTGAACGGGAGGCGACGACACAGCGCAGCGATCGCGCCGGCGAAAGCGGCAGCGACGGCCCACGGCGCTGAGCTGCGCGAGCGGTGGCGCGACAGGCGAAGCTGCTGCTCGCTCGGACGAGCAACGAGACACGGCTGGGCGTCTGGGCGAGCGATCCGGCCTGCGGCGATCCGCCGCTGCTGGCGAGGCGTCTGGCCGTTTCTTTGTAAGCGAGGGGCGTCTGACGGCTGCTGCAGGCGATGGGATCGACGATGCAAGGGCTGGCCAGCTGGGCGACGGGCGTGCTGTTGGCGATCATCTGCTTGTGGGATGGGCAGCTGGCGGCGGCGCTGCTACCTGGCCGATGGGGCTGCTGGCGATTCGGTTGGGCTGCTCGGCTGGGCTGCTCGGCTGGGTTGCTTGGCTGGCCGCAACGACGGTCGGAGGGACTCTCAGGAGAAGACACGCGCAAGGGGCTTGAGAGAAGGTGGGTTGGGGCGGCAAGGGGATTGGAGAACCAATGGGGGAAAAACCTATTTCTCTTCATTTAGCCAAATACACCAAAATCCCAAAAACCTATAGCTATCCAAGACATACCGTAGAATGAGCATCAATATCACCTGGTGGCTCAACTGGCAAGACCCTACTCTAGCACACAAGGCCACCCTAGCTCGAACCCCGGCTGCAGCAACTTTAAATCCCTATTTTACTTTTGCATCTCTCCATGCCCAAACACATCCACAAAGCATCAAAATCCCACTTAAGTCCATCCAATAATTTTAACAACTGACAAAGACATAAACGGCCCTGACGGCCCGACCAAATTAGCAAAATACCCCTAGGGCAAACCTGGAAGACCGGGATGAAAACCTGGGCCGTTACACTGTACCACCAACCTGAAGCTAAGAATTGTCTCCGGGCAGGCTTCCATCCGTGACGGGTTCTGCTCTGGCAGGTTACAAACTAGGCTTGTACCAATGCGGGAGCTAATCCGCACAGGCTGTCGGGGACGGAGACAAAGTATGTTACGCCTCTCACTGATCCCGACCTGTGGGGACAAGATACATTATGTCCACTCTCAGCCTCTGGAAGACAAGTCTAGCTAACTATACAACCCTAACAACTGAACATGCTTAATAAGAATACAAGTACAACCTAGCATGATACTACGAATGTAAACAGGGAACTCTGAACATGTTGAAAGGACAAACCTGGCATGGCACTAACATGTAGAAACAGGGCAAACATGCTAGCAGAGATAAACATTGAAACATTCCTAACTACTACATGCTCATAACAAACAACATATATATAAAAGATGCAATCAAAACATATAGCAGGGTCCACGCAACCCTGGTAAGAGATCCTTACCTGAAACAAGCAGAAATATAAACAGAAAAGTGCTCCTTGAGCTACAGTGTCTCACAACCTAAAAGCATAAACATACAAATTCAATCTAACTAGCTATACACTTAACTAAGCACTAAATCTAGAAGCAAGGGAACCAAGAGATTACCCCTACTTGCCCTAGTGCTCTCGGCCAAGCACCCAAAATGGAACCCTAGAAGCTCTCGGCTACAACTTGCAACAAGGTGTCTTGGCTAGGGCAAACCACACAAAAAACAATGTTAGTTCTCGGCTAGGGTAAGCAAACACACCCCACACAAACACTTGAAGCTCTCGGCCACACAATACCAAGAGAGGCTCTCGGCCAAACTAACACTCAAGCTTAGCAACACAACAACTCACCAAGAAGATTCGGCAAGGCTTTCCCCAAAGAACAAGGTGTCTCGGCCAAGAAGGATGCACCACAAAGGTTGGCTCGGCTAGGGCTTGGATCTTGCACAAGGATGAAGCACAAAGTTAGATCTTGTAAAGACCCGACCTGGAATACGGTCCTAAACCTAGGTCCTCACTCAGCATGCAAGTTAAATATTTCAACAAGCGGTTTAGTGCTCATATTTAAAACTTTTTCAAAACATTTGGAAACGGGGAGCACTTAAAACATAACCAACAATTTTCATAAAGAAAATCCAATCAAGGTAAAATAAGCCTGGCCAGTATTTATAAAAGAATATTCAAAACAGTTTAAACAACTTTAACATCATTCCCCTAGGACTCCTGTCCGTCTACATGCTGAATAAATAAATGCAAACAATAAACGACAGAGTGCCGGTAGCACCCCATGATCAAACAGCTCCCTCCGCTTGCCATCCTGGTGCTGTGCCAAGTTACCTAGTGGAAAAACCACAGAAATAAGGGTGAGTATAAACATACTCAGTAAGAATCCCCAACTGGGGTACAATACGATACATCAGTCATCTAGCACCCTAGTATACTGCAAATAGAACAATGACTTAGAGCAAAACGGTTGAATTAGGCTATGAGCTACTCCTAGAGCGAGCCTATTCAAGGGCTTACATCTACAGCCTATCCTAGGTTCTACACTTGGATGCCCTTCGGGGTCTTACACAACCTAGGACTCAGTGATGCCCATCGGGGACTTACACACCTAGGAAGCCCATCAGGGTCTTACACCTCCAACTCAGTGATGCCCATCGGGGACTTACACACCTAGGATGCCCATCAGGGTCTTACACTGTAACGACCCAGTTTTCTATCCCGGTTCTCGAGGATCTTCCGGTTCAGATTCAGTGGTTCGGTTGGGTCGTTAGAGATGTTTGGACCCTTAGGGGCATTTTGGTCTTTTTGCTCCCTGGGCAGGATTTGTGGTTTTCAAGGCTTCGAGGCAGCTCCTGCCTTTGTTGAGGCTTGTTTGTTGTGGGTTGCGAGTCTCGAGATGTTTGGGCTATTCGTTTGGGAGTTCGGTTGTGATTTGGGTTTTGGGCAAAATGATGGTTGTTTGGGTGTTTCCTTCGGGATTCGAGCCGGGCCTTCAGTATTGGTTTGGGAGGTTGATTTCAGTGAGTTTTGTTGTTTGGAAAGGTTGCTTCAGTCGGGTCTCGAAGGAGGAAGCCGGGAAATGAGATTTAAGGATTTTAAGGATTTTTGGAAAAATTGGAAAATGGATAAATTGGATTTATTTGGATAAGGTTGGAATTTAAATAAAAGAGAAAAAGAAAAGAAAAAAGGAAAAATCCATTTTTCCCCATTTTTCCCCTTTCTCTCTCCTCCAACCCGAGCCCCCTTGGCCCTCTCCTCCTGCCCGGCGCCCAGCTCCCCACAGCCGCCACCCAGAGCCCTCGCCGCCGAACTCTCCCCCAGCTCGCCCGTGCGCGTCGAGCCCAGCCCTGCTCGCCCAAGCCCGCGTCGCCCAGATCCGCCTCGCCCAGGTCCGTGTCGCCGCGCTTGTCGCCGCGAGCCGCGCACGATCTTGCGCGTCGCCCAAAGATCGCCGCAATCTGCGTGCGGTCGAGCGCCCGAGCCCGTCGCGTCTCGTCGCCTCGCGCGCCCCTGTGCTTCTTGAGCTCGCGCCCGCGCGCCGTCCACTGTGTCGAGCTGCGCCGCGCGCCGCGCTCCCTCGCCTGGTCCCAACTCTCCCGCTCGTAGCTCCGCGCCCCTGCGCCCGTGCCCTGCGCCCTAGCGCCCCAGCGTGCCTCTGCGCCCGTGTCCGAGCCCCCAGCGCGCCCAGCCAGCCTCTGCCCTGCCGACAGCCTGCTTGTGTGTGTTGGTTTGGCCCGAGCCTTGTGGCTTCTCGGATGGTATTTCCCGAGTCTTTTCTTCGTTGGGCCCGGATTTATTGGATGCTGGTTATGGATTTATTGGGTTGTTTATGTATGTGATTTGGGTGTTTTGTTGGATGTTCAGGCTGTTCGGGATAGTCTAAAGGCTCGAGGATTCGCTCGTAGATTTATTATAATTATTGTTTCCTGCTTGTCCCAGGTAAGGATTTCTTACCGTGGTTGTGTGGACCCTGCGATATATCTCGATATGCCTTGCTTGTTTGCTGATTGTTATGAGCATGTTAGAGATAGAGCAGTTGATTGATTTCTTGCTAGCATGTTTGCCTGATTTTACATGTTAGTGCCATGCTAGGTTTGTTCTGCCAGCATGCTATTGATTCCTGCTTAAGTTGTAGTATCATGCTAGGTAATGTGGATATTGTCGGTCATTGCTTGCTAGCCGAGAATCATTGTTTTTGCTCTGTACTCTTAGATAGAGTTGTAGGGTTTGTCATCATCCGGGTGAGCCGACAAAACGTACTTTGTCCCTAGTAGCTCAGGTCGGGAGTAAAGTGTGCGAAGCATAACGTATCTTGCTACCCCCGACCCGCGGGTTGTGGACTTAGCTACCCACTCGGCCAAAGCCTAGTTTGTAGCATGCTAGAGCGGAACCACACTTAGCGGTGTAAGCCTACCTTGGCCGTTCTTAGCTTCAGTCGGTGGATCAGGTGCCGCACGCAGATGAACGCCGAGGGCCTCGCGCTCATCGTGATCGATGACACCGCTTCGGAGTCATAGGCATGCGTGCACTGCCCGCGTAGTTTGCCCTTAGGCCCCGCATTTACGCCCGATTTGAGAGAGCATGCGGTGTGCGCGCAAGCACACGTTAGTTGCCGGTTCGGAGAGCTCCCGGGCTAATGTTCGTGAGTACACCATTCCTTCCAGATTTAGAGCCGGACTTGGGTACTCTCCTATAGTCCGGATGTATAGCGAGGTAAGAGGCCCTTGAGGACACCCATTGGGATTGTCTTTTGAGCTAATCAATTGGTCGAGGAGAAAGACCTCGAGGGTGTCGACATCTTGGGATCGGTTTTGAGCTAATCAAATGGCCGAGGGAGAAAGACCCTCGGAGATGTCTCGGGATTGGTTATGAGAACCAATCATTAGGCCGGAAGTAGGAGACTTCCGATGGTTCCAGATCTTTCCTTTTAAGCTCGTTGAGCTATGATCTGTGTTGATGGCTGTTTGCTTGCATGTTGAGGTGCTAGATGACGGATGTATCGTATTGTACCCCGGTTGGGGATTCTTACTGAGTATCTTTATACTCACCCTTATTTATCTTTCAGGTAGCTTGGGACAACACCAGGAGGGCTAGCGGAGGGAGCCGATTGATCATGGGGAGCCGCCGGCACTCTGTCATTTATTGTTGCATTATTTATTCAAAGATGTAGATGGGCGAGAGTCCTAGGGAACATTGTTTAAAAAGTTGTTTAAATTGTATTGTATGATTTTATAAATACTGGCCAGGTGGTTTTACTTCGTTGGATGGTTTAAATGAAAACTGTGGTTTATGTTTTAAGGGTTCCCCCTTTTAATATGTTTTGAATGGTTTTTAAATATGAGCACTAAACCGCTTGTTATCATATTTAACTTGCATCAGAGTGAGAACCCCGGTTTAGGACCATGTTTTGGGTCGGGTTCGTCACAGTTGGTGTCAGAGCACAGAGTCATAGATTCTGTAGACTAACCTGCTTTGTAGGTTGTTTGCTCCCATGATCATCAGTACTCCACGGCCGCCAGGTTTGTCTGAGTTCAATTAAGCTAAGGGGTAAGAACTTACAATACTTTTCATCTAGCTTTTATGCCTTGTGTAGAGTTGTGGAGCGGAGACGAGCAGGTTCTGACTCATTGTTGGTTTGGGCTTAGAGAGCCATCATGTCAACTTTCCCGCAGTGCGAGCAGCTTGTTGAGCAGTGAGAGCCCCAGTGTGGGCCAGCATTTATGCTTTGTGCATTTATGCTTTGTGCAGAGCTTAGACTCCCGTAGGCCATTTGTGGCCCAGTTGTTGCTTTTCCCCTAGTGAGAGGGTGGAGGTGCTCGTGCAGATTGCTAGTGTGTTGATCGCGCTCAGAGGAGCAGGACGCTTGGCATGTCCGACCGAGGAGTTGGACTAATTGTATTGATGTTGAGGCCGCGTCCCAGGGTTGTTAGGCCCGTTGGCCAGAGTTGGCCCTGGCAGTTGAGTTGCCTAGAGGAGGGGGTAGAGGCTAGCACGCCTCAGAGTGAGACTCCTTGAGCGAGTGTGCTCGGCCATGAGAGATTTGATGGCGGTCTTCACTATCAAGAGCGGAGACCCAGGCGCAGTTTGTAGCGCAAAGTGAGGAGTCCCGGGCACAGATAGCCCAGCTGGCAGAGTTTGTTTCAGCATTTTTCCCCCCCAGTAGCTCTTGTAGCCCCGGAGGTTCCCCGGAGGGCATGATCAGCAGGTTTATGCAGTCGAGTTTGTTGGCGTTGATGAAGCCGCCCAGTTTGGCAAGTGGATGCCTGTAGAGCTCGTTGTTTTAGAAAGTCCTACTGCTAGTAGTAAAGCAGTTGGCCAGGTTTGAGTTTAGCATCCGTGTGTTGGGATGCCCTGCTGTTCTGAAAAGACCCGACCCAAAAGGGGCTCTAAGAGGGCCTTTACCCCAATGCATGTATTCAAAATAAAAGACACTATGAAAAAGAAATTTCAGATCCCAAGTAAAAACAGAAACATTCAACAACCAAAACATACATTTCTAAAAGCATACTCTGATCAGAGATTTATTTAAATCATTTAAAGATTCCTCAAGTACAAATATGCTGGAATCCATAAAACGTAAGAAAACATCCTAGGGCTCCGTGCCCGTCTACATGCATTCAGGGGAAATAACAAAAGTCAAGAGTCATGATATAATAAAATGGTCAGAGATGACAGTAGGATTCCATGATCACAGCTCCTCCTTCAGCCATCCTGTCTCCCGCCTTGGTTACCTGTGGAAAACCACAGAATAAGGGTGAGTAACGAATTACTCAGTAAGAATCCCCAACCGGGGTACAATACGATATACATGATCATCTAGAAGAATGTATGCAAGCTATGAGTACAAACACGAGCGGAGCACATAGCTAAGTCCACACTTGGACCTCGGATGCCAACTCGTGGTCTTAGTCCGGAAAAATACCACAACACACTATACGCTCTATACGGGAACAAGTCCCGCCTCGGCTGTCTCACCGACGATACGAAAGGTGCACGGCTCAAGATCCCGAGGAGCTCTCAAGTCGTGCGTATTGTAATGAGCGTAAGCGCCGCACCGCATGCTACTACAAACTCGGGGTGCCGGGTCTAGTGGCAAGCTGTCGAGGTTCGATCACCATGCCTAACTAAATCTCTGGATCGGTGTCACCGACATAGGGGTGTGAGACTGAGACACGTGAACTATGTCGGCTGTACCACCACCGCACTTTGAGGCTAAGGAACCGGTCGTGGTAGGCTTACACCGAGAAGCGGTCCTTGCCTAACAGTGGCAATCAAGGGCTACGGCCGAACACGCCGAGGACGTGCCGACTACCGGACGAGGCAATGTCAAGTCATCATCCCGACCGTTGGGGCATTTAACAGTCTGCCACCCTCACCCAAGATTGCAGGGCCAGCCGTTAGGGTTAGCTAAACCCTAACGGGATCAGGGACGGAGTAACATCTCGTACGTCCCTATCGGGGATGCAAGTTACGTTATGCATCCGGCCCGGATGATGCTACCTACTTGAACTCTAAACCATAGCAATAATAACAATTCATTCAATGCAGTCCAATACGTGCTCAACAGATACAAGGAACCTAGCATGATACTACGAAGCAAGAACAGATATCGAACATGCCGAATGGAACAACCTAGCATGGGCTAACATGAGAAACAATACAAGAGTTCATGCCAGTCAGGAATTCAGAACAGAGCACCTAGGGCTAAACATGCTAATAATCATACACCGCAGGGCCCACACAACTCCGGTAAGAAATCCTTACCTTGGTCGGGAGGCTTCTACACACAAAACCTAAGCTGCGGAACAAACCCGAGCTAGCGAGCGGGAACCTAGAAAACCAATAATAATCAGCATCTAAAACGTCTAAAAACAATAGAAACAAACAAGCTCGGCTCGGGGCACTCACGCGGCGGCGACACGAACTTGGAGTTCTTGGCGGCGGCACTGCAGGGGCTGGCGCCTGGCTGCGCGCACGCACGTGCCCATTGGCGCTGTCTGCAGCGGATGGGCGCTAGGCGCGCGGTGTGCGCGACTGACAGACGGACTCAGCGGCGAGCGGCGCGCACGCAGCGCGCGGCGCAGGCGCGGCGTCGCGATCTGAACCACGGCGAAGCTGCTCGGCGAGGGACGCGCGCGGCGAACGTCTGGGCGTCGCGGCGCGCGCTTCGGCAAGCGACACGGCGAAGCGCGCGCGCGCGTCAGCGTCTCGCTGCTGCGCGATCTGGCGTGTGTGTCGGGCCGGCGATGGCCGAACAGGCCGGGCGGTTGTTGTCTCGAGATCTGGGCGCGACAGGGCCGTGACGGCAAGGCGATCTGGTGCGACGGCAGGGGCCGTGGACGGCAAGCAAGCGATCGTGTAACGGCAGGGGCGATCTGGCCGCCTTCTTTGGCGCGATCCGGCGTCGCGATCTGGCTACCGGTGGGGACGCGCGACGATGGTCTGGTCTGGTTGGGGCTTCTCTCGGTGGCCGCAATCAACACAAACACACACAACACTCTTCTATTCACTTGGCCAAACAAAGACACCAAACGGATGAGAAGAAGAAGAGGAAGATCGATACCTACCCTAATGATGATGAACGATCCAAGGGAGCCGCAAGGATGAAGAATCGGCAAGGAGAGCTTGGGAGAAAGCTTGGCGGCCACAACTCTTTTGGAGAAGAAAACACAACAAACCTAATTTCTATTTCATTTAACCAAATGCACCAAACACCAAAGATCCAAGGTTAACTAAGATGTGATGCAGAAAGAGCAACAAGAGCAATTAATGGCTCAAATGGCACGCATCCCCACAAGCTTTCCAGGAGACCCGGGTTCAAACTCCGGCTGCAGCACAATTTCCTTTATTTTTACTTTTGCATCAAACCTTGCTCAAACCAAACCACAAATCCCTCCAAAAACCTACATAAATCCATCCAATAATTTTAATAACTGGAAAAGACACAAACGGCCCTGACGGCCCGACCAAATTACCAAATTACCCCTAGGGCATACCTGGAAGACCGGGATGAAAAACCTGGGTCGTTACATGTTCAGAGGCCGAGATGTGCCGTTCCTGTGCTGTTTGGTACAGCATTTGATGGTGGTAGTCCCTTGAGAGAGGTGGACTAGCTGAGTCTCCACCAGTCGCCCGATTGATTGGCAAGTTGCCGTGTTAGTGGCTTGAGGCAGATGTAGAGCCATCTTTGCCCTCCTTGCAAGCCTGCTGTCGTTGTGCAGCCAGTTCTTTTAGTGCCTTCGTAGCCAGGGTGCAGTTCAGAGTTTGCTTGCCAGGGTTTTATCCATTTGTGGATTTCAGCGGGCTAGTAGTGTGGAGCACTCTTTTGATTGGATGTTCCCAGTGTGGAACTAGTTGTTGCCACCCGAGGAGTTGGCCTGAGCTTCTGTTGAGCATCGAGTGAGATGCAAGAGTTGGCCTGAGCTTTGCTGAGCATCGAGTGAGATGCAGGAGTTAGCCTGAGCTTTTGTTGAGCATCGAGTGGGATGCAGGAGTAGACCTTGGCATGTCTGTTGGTCGAGATGCCAGAGATTAGGCTTCTCGAGTTTTTGGACTCTTGTGTTGAGTGCCATTGCCCCGTCACTTGGAGTGTGACCTTTCCTCAGAGGGGCATAAAGCTCATTGTAGGCTGATTTGTGTTGTAAAGGATGTTGTGCCTGTTGGCACCAGGCTTTGAGAGGAGGCCTAGATTGAGGCCAGTTGGCTCTGTTGTGTAGGTGGTTCCATGGCCGCCCAGAGTATAGCATCCCCGCTAGTCTTGTACCCATTTCCTGAGGTTGCACCTGTTTGGTTGCATAAGAGATCTAGCTCGGTGGTAGTCAGAGGACTACAAGTATGAGGTTTTCGAGGGAAAGTAGGAGCTTTCCTTGGTCACTGAGAGTTGGGTGCAAAGGATGCTGTAGGCTGTTTAGAGCTAGCGCGTTTGAGTTCTCGCGCCTGTGTTGTGAGCTTCTGAGCCAGTTTGGTGGTAGCATGTTTCGACTATCCCTTTGAGTTACCCTAGTATGGGTGGTGTTGGCATCGAGGATGCGTGATGAATCCAGTGTTAGAGCCATGAGTTGGATGGCTGATCGGAGCGCGTTTAGTGAGCACATTGGCTTGAGGTTTGATTGCTTGGTATGGATTTTCTCTTGTAGAGTAAGTTGGCCAATGTGGCTTTTCGTGGTGAGTTGGCCTCGAGAGGGTTTGGACTCTTGTTGCTCCCTGGTTAGTAGTGGCTCTGTTTGGAGGCAAAAGTTGCCCTGTGTTAGAGCCCTTGATGGCATTGGATCTAGTTGGAGCTGTACACGCCGGTGTACTTTTGTGTAGCTCGTTCCGTGGTTTATGTTTGGAGAACCACGAAGGGTTCGTGTTGAGGAGCCAGTGCTCAGTCTTTGGGTTGTCAAGGCTTTGGTTCTTGGCAAGTTCCCCAGCTTTGGTTGTAAGGATGCCATGGTCATTGTCGGGTTGTTGTTTAAGCAAGTTTTGCTTGTTGGTCCTTAGCCTGGTCAGAGTTTAGTTGGATCTGATCAAGAGCGGTGGTAGTAGCCGCGTAGTTTCTGATTGTTATGGTTGAGAGAGCTGTTCGGATCCTTGCCTTGGGCAGAAGGTTTATGGAGGCTAGTTGGTGCTTGGTGTTGACCAAGTTTTGGTTCTCTTGATGTTTCAAGAGCTAGCTCGGTTCGAGCCAGAGGATGTTGCCCTGAGGATCTGTTCCTAGTCAGGTTGTTTTGGGAGTTGACCCCTCCCTCGGCAGTCGAGTAAGTTCTGCTAGTTTTGGTTGGTGGTCCAATCGGTAAAGGTTTCCCCTTGGGTGTTGCTTCCAAGAGAGTTGGTTGTTGTTGCCCTTGGGTTTGAGCTAGTCAGCGAGCGTGTGTGTAGTTCGCTGCCCTTCAGAGTTTGCTTGCTGGAAAATCGTTCCCGTTGTGGAGTCAGCGTAGCTTCTGAGCTGTGTAGTTGATCAGAGTAGCGCAGTGGTTAGCCCAGCGAGAGGGTCCCTGCATGGTGTTGTTAGCAAGCAAAGTTGTTTGTCCCCGCAAGAGGCGTGGCTTTCCACCAGTTTAAGAGTTGAGTTTTTGCTGGTAAGTTGTTGGTTCTTTGGGGTTTGAGGAACCCCTAGTTTCTATGGTGGTTGAGTTGCACCATGGATGCCAGCCTCGAGTGTTATCTTTGGAGATAGCCTCGTCGGTCCGTTTTCCTTGCGATGTTCCGAGTGTGGAGGTTCTAGTCGCAAGATGATTTTGGCCTTGGCTAAAAGGAGGAAGTCCTTTGAGTAGCCAGTTGGATCTTAAGAGTTGACTGGTAGCTTGGAGGCGAGCTTTGCTCGCGATGAGCTTGAGTTGAGTTCTGCTGAGCAAGTCCTTCTCGGGCTTTGCTTCTTGTTGTTGTGCTTTCGCAGTTGACGTTAGCTGAGCCTCAGTGGAGTTAGTTGGCACAGAGGTGCCGTGGCATTGGTTGGTTAGCCTTTGGGCTGTTCTCCTCAAGCTGTTGTGTTGCTTTGGTAGCCCCTGAGGGTTTGGTCCTTCTTCTGAGATTTCCATGAGAGGAGCGTTGGTTGTTTCCTTGCACGGCAAAGTTCTCTTTGGCCGATTGCAAATGAGATTTTCATGGAAAAGTTTGTGTTCACCGTTGAGAGGCTCTAGTTTGTTGGCTAGGCCGAGTGGAGCTCAATGCTGGTTTTGGCCATTTAGGGTTGGCCGTAGCTGAAGTTCCAGCTTGTGCTTGTTGGAAAAGTTTGCCTTTTTGGATCAATCGCCAGTTGGTGATTTGTTTGCTTTTCGTTAAGGCTTTAGGCAAGCTTTGTGGTTCGCTGGTCTCTTGTGAAGAAGAAGGAGTAGGTGTTTGGTTTACGGAACCTAAGAGGTTCATTGTTTGGCCAAACATAGTGTAGAGTTGAGGCCGTTTGTTAACAAATGTGAGTTTCGCAGAAGTTACGCCAATCACGTAGCGTTGAGTTTTGGAGCTTGTGCCCAGTCTGCGAGTTTGCTGAGAGTAACACCGTAGAGAGGTGTTTCGTGTTGGATTAGCAGGGTTTAGATTGAGCCCCTGGTTTGTAGGCCTTTTGAGATCCTTGAGCGGATCGGAGTAGTGGCCTTTTGGTTAGCTTTGCCCAGTCTTTGTTGAGCTAGTCTTTGGCAGACTGGTTAGCTTTGTGGCTTTGAGCCTTTGAGAACCCAAGAGGGTTTGGTTTTCGTAGAGGGCTAGTGTTGTATTAGCCGAGAAGTTCAGTTGGCTAGGAATCAGTGAAGTATTCCTAGAGCCGTTTCGTCTTAGGACTTTCGAGGACGAAAGTATTATAAGGAGGGAGTATTGTAACGGCCCAGTTTTCTATCCCGATTATCGAGGAGCTTCCGGTTCAGATTCAGTGGTTCGGTTGGGCCGTTAGAGCTGTTTGGACCCTTAGGGGCATTTTGGTCTTTTTGCTCCCTGGGCAGGATTTGTGGTTTTCAGGGCTTCGAGGCAGCTCCTGCCTTTGTTGAGGCTTGTTTGTTGTGGGCTGCGAGTCCCGAGATGTTTGGGCTATTCAATTGGGAGTTCGGTTGTGATTTGGGTTTTGGGCAAAATGATGGTTGTTTGGGTGTTTCCTTCGGGATTCAAGCCGGGCCTTCAGTATTGGTTTGGGAGGTTGATTTCAGTGAGTTTTGTTGTTTGGAAAGGTTGCTTCAGTCGGGTCTCGAAGGAGGAAGCCGGGAAATGAGATTTAAGGATTTTAAGGATTTTTGGAAAAATTGGAAAATGGATAAATTGGATTTATTTGGATAAGGTTGGAATTTAAATAAAAGAGAAAAAGAAAAGAAAAAAAGGAAAAAATCCATTTTTCCCCCATTTTTCTTCTTTCTCTCTCCTCTAGCCCGTCCCCCCCCCTTGGCCCTCTTCTCCCTGCCCGAGCTCCCAGCCTCGCCCTGCCCTTGGCCAGAGCCAGCCCTGCGCTCTGAGCTCGCCCCACTCGCCCGACCCAGCGCCCAGCTTCGCCGTCTGCGTCGAGCCCAGCCCTGCTCGCCCAAACCCGCGTCGCCCAGGCCCCTGCGTCGCCCAGATCCGCCTCGCCCAGGTCCGTGTCTCCCGCACTGTGCCGAGCCGCGAACAGTGCCGCGTCGCCCAGCCTCGCACAGTGCCGTGCCAGATCGAGCGCCCGAGCCCATCGTGTCGCGTCGCCTCGCGCGCCCCTGTGCTTGTTGAGCTCGCGCCCGCACGCCGCGCGCCCTCGCCTCGTCCCAGCTCGCCCGCGCGCAGCTCCGCGCCCCTGCGCCCGTGCCCTGCGCCCTAGCGCTCCAGCATGCCTCTGCGCCCGTGTCCGAGCCCCCAGCGCGCCCAGTGCCTGCGCCCAGCCAGCCTCTGCCCTGCCGACAGCCTGCTTGTGTGTGTTGGTTTGGCCCGAGCCTTGTGGCTTCTCGGATGGTATTTCCCGAGTCTTTTCTTCGTTGGGCCCGGATTTATTGGCTGCTGGTTATGGATTTATTGGGCTGTTTATGTATGTGATTTGGGTGTTTTGTTGGATGTTCAGACTGTTCGGTATCGTCTAGAGGCTCGAGGATTCGCTCGTAGATTTATTATAATTATTGTTTCCTGCTTGTCCCAGGTAAGGATTTCTTACCGTGGTTGTGTGGACCCTGCGATATATCTTGATATGCCTTGCTTGTTTGCTGATTGTTATGAGCATGTTAGAGATAGAGCAGTTGATTGATTTCTTGCTAGCATGTTTGCCTGATTTTACATGTTAGTGCCATGCTAGGTTTGTTCTGCCAGCATGCTATTGATTCCTGCTTAAGTTGTAGTATCATGCTAGGTAATGTGGATATTGTCGGTCATTGCTTGCTAGCCAGGAATCATTGTTTTTGCTCTATACTCATAGATAGAGTTGTAGGGTTTGTCATCATCCAGAGGCTGAGCGGACAAAATGTACTTTGTCCCTAGTAGCTCAGGTCAGGAGTAAAGTGTGCGAAGCATAACGTATCTTGCTACCCCCCCGACCCGCCGGTTGTGGACTTAGCTACCCACTCCTGCCAAAGCCTAGTTTGTAGTCTGCTAGAGCGGAACCCTGCCAATGGTGTAAGCCTACCTTGGTCGGTTCTTAGCTTCAGGTCGGTGGATCAGGCTGCACAGATGAGCGCCGAGGGCCTCGCGCATCGTGATCGATGACACCGCTTCCGAGTCATAGGCATGCGTACCTGGCTCGCGTAGTTTGCCCTTAGGCCCCCGCATTTACGCCGGTTTCAGAGAGCATGCGGTGTGCGCGCACACGCGTTAGTTGCCGGTTCGGAGAGCTCCCCCGGGCTAATGTTCGTGAGTACACCATTCCTTCCAGTTTAGAGCCAGACTTCGAGTACTCTCCCGATAGTCCAGATGTATAGCGAGGGTAAGAGGCCCTTGAGGACACCCATTGGGATTGGCTTTTGAGCTAATCAATTGGTCGAGGGAGAAAGACCCTCGAGGGTGTCGGACATCTTGGGATCGGTTTTTGAGCTGATCAAATGGCCGAGGGAGAAAGACCCTCGGAGATGTCCCGGGATTTGTTATGAGAACCAATCATTAGGCCGGAAGTAGGAGACTTCCGATGGTTCCAGATCTTTCCTTATGAGCTCGTTGAGCTATGATCTGTGTTGATGGTTGTTTGCTTGCATGTTGAGGTGCTAGATGACGGATGTATCGTATTGTACCCCGGTTGGGGATTCTTACTGAGTATCTTTATACTCACCCTTATTTATCTTTCGGTAGCTTGGGACAACACCGGGAGGGCTAGCGGAGGAGCCGATTGATCATGGGAGCCGCCAGGCACTCTGTCATTTATTGTTGCATTATTTATTCAAAGATGTAGATGGGCGAAGTCCTAGGGAACATTGTTTAAAAAGTTGTTTAAATTGTATTGTATGATTTTATAAATACTGGCCAGGTGGTTTTACTTCGTTGGATGGTTTAAATGAAAACTGTGGTTTATGTTTTAAGGGTTCCCCCTTTTCATATGTTTTGAATGGTTTTTAAATATGAGCACTAAACCGCTTGTTATCATATTTAACTTGCATAAGAGTGAGAACCCCGGTTTAGGACCATGTTTTGGGTCGGGTTCGTCACATACACCTCCAACTCAATGATGCCCATCGGGGTCTTACACACCTAGGATGCCCATCGGAGTCTTACACCGCCAACTCAGTGATGCCCATCGGGGACTTACACACCTAGGATGCCCATCGGGGTCTTACACCTCCAACTCAGTGATGCCCATCGGGTCTTACACACCTAGGATGCCCATCGGTCTCTTACACCTCCAACTCGGTGATGCCCATCGGGGACTTACACACCTAGGATGCCCATCAGGGTCTTACACCTCCAACTCAGTGATGCCCATCGGGGTCTTACACACCTAGGATGCCCATCCGGGTCTTACACCTCCAACTCAATGATGCCCATCGGGGACTTACACACCTAGGATGCCCATCGGGGTCTTACACCGCCAACTCAGTGATGCCCATCGGGGACTTACACACCTAGGATGCCCATCAGGGTCTTACACCTCCAACTCACATACGGATGTCCATCGGGGTCTTACCCGCGCGGACCTAAACTAGTTACCCCTACGATCTTCTACACTATATATCACTGTCTATCCCTAGCATGGAACTAATCGGAGAAAAAATAGGACAAGGTTATGCCAAGTTAAGGATACCCCTAGCATGTACCTAATAGAATATAACAGGAGGACACAAGAACAACACGATCTGGAAGCAAGAGAAAACATGTAACCTACCCACTTGGAAATTTCATACAATCACAAGACATGGCATCTTTGGAAGAACAAACCTAGCATGGCACTAACATGAACAACAAGCAACATGCTAGCAAGATTTCAAACACAAGCTGTTCAATAGCTAACATACTCATAACAGCAACCAAGCATACAAGGCACAATCATGATAGCATCGCAGGGTCCACACAACCACGGTAAGAAATCCTTACCTGGGGGCAAGCGGAAAATAATGACCACAACCAACAAGCGACCCTCGAGCTTCTAAGAGAACCCGAGCAACCAACCGAGAAGGCACAAGGTCTCGGCCCAACGTTTTTGGCAAAAATCAGGCTCTCGGCAGCAAGGGGCAGGTAGGTTGGGCGGCAGAGGCGAGCTATCTGGGCGTGCTGGCGCGGTAGGGGACGCAGCGCTTGCGAATGACAGCGCTTGCAGCGGCGACACGCACACGCAACCGCAGGGGACGAGCGCGCCCGGTCGGTTTGGCGACACGGAATGGGCGCGCGGGCGCGACGCGAGCAGCAGGCGGCGTCGGGCGCGATCTGGCGCTGTCTTTGGGCGTATGGGCTGCTTGGTGCTGGTCGTCGCGACAGTAAGAGGTGTCTTTGGGCGTCTGGGCTGCTCGTAGCACTGCGGCGACAGCGAGGGATCTTTGCCGCCCAGTGCTGGGTGGCTCGGTGTGGCTCGGTTGGGTTTCTTGGTGAGGTCGGCAAGGAGAGAGAGAGAGAGAGAGGGGAAAGAATAAGGGTTTTTCTCTTTTCTTTTCCTTTTTCCTAAATTAAATAGGTTTTGGGTGGTCCAAAATCCCTTCCCAAGGCTTTCCTCCTTCGAGTCGTAGCTGATGCATTCTTTTCCATTTAATAAAACCCATTTAAATCAAGCCTCCTAATAACCGTTAGGTCAAGGGTTCAATTCCCAAAGGAAGCACTCTAATTAACAATAATTTTGCTAATTACCAAAACACCTCCAAACTTCCAAACAACTAGCCCGAACTTCTTGGGTCCTGCAACGAACAATAATCAAGCCTCGACAAAGGCAGGAGTGACCCTGGAGTCCTCAAAATCCACAAAACCCTGACCGGGGGCAAAAGACCAAAATGCCCCTAAGGGTTAAAAATAACACTAATGACCCATCCGAACATCCGAATAATGAACCGGAAACACCTGGGAAACCGAAATAGAAAACTGGGCCGTTACAGATCTACACCAACCATCAACCAAAACACAACATAAACACCATGGATCTTACCTTGAAGCTCTCGGCAATGGAGGGTGGAGAAGGAAGATGAGTTCGGATTTCTAACAAACCAAAGAAGCAAGAACAATTTCCTTTTACCCGAACAAGCCTCTCGGATCTACAAGAAGAGAAGAAGAAAACCACAACTCCCTTAGGTGAAGCTTGGTTTGGCCATGGCATGAGGAAGAGAAAAGGGAATGGATTTGAAAAGGCTTACCTTGGAACAACAATGGAGAAGGAGAGCAATTTGATCTAAGGAGAAGCTTGGAAGCTAGGGCAATGGAGGTTGTAACTTGGAGATTGGAGCTATGAAGATTTCAGCCAAGGAGAGGGAGAGAGCAAGTGAGGGTCGGCCAAGAGGGAAGGAGAAGAGGAAAATGATGATACCCTATTTGATTTTCCCTATTTTTAATTAATAAAAGCCTCCAAAAATCCCACCTTCAAATCCCACCAAGAGCACTTTTTAAAACTCATTTTAATTTCTCTACAAATGGCTCAAACTCAACTCCCAAGTCACCATGGTTTGAATCCTAGCTCCAACACTTTTATTTTCATTTTTCTTCTTTTAACCGGGAGGGCTCCAAACTTACCATAAATGGAACTTTTGACCTGAAACTAGAGACCGAAGAATAAACTTAAGTCCACCAACTCATAAACATTCTTGAAGCCCTGACTTACTGCAACACTGTCTCGGTAAGGAAAAATGACCAAAATACCCCTGGAGGACAAAATGACCAAAATGCCCTTGGAAGCACAAAAAGCCCTAACAGCCCAACCAACTCACTGGAGGAACAACCGAATAAACCTGGAGAACCGGAAGTAAATCTTGGGCTGTTACAGAAAGACCCTTGGGGTTGTCATAGGATTTTTTATGAGAACCAATCATTAGGCCTGAAGTAGGAGACTTCCGAGGATTCTAGATCTTGCCTTGTAAGCTCGTTGAGCTAAGATCTGTGTTGGTAGCTGTATGCATGTATACTAGGGTGCTTGATGACTGATGTATCGTATTGTACCCCAGTTGGGGATTCTTACTGAGTATGTTTAACTCACCCTTATTTTTGTGGTTTTTCCACCAGGTAACTTGGGACAGCACCAGGACGGCTAGCGGAGGGAGCTGCATGATCATGGGAGCTGCCGGCACTCTGTCGTTTATTATTTGCATTATTAATTCAGCATGTAGATGGACAGGAGTCCAAGGGGAACGTTGTTAAAAGTTGTTTAAACTGTTTTAAGTGTTTTTATAAATACTGGTCAGGCTTCTTTTTACTTTATTGGTTTTGCTTAATGAAAACCCTTGGTGATGTTTTAAATGTTCCCCGTTCATTGATGTTTGAAAAGTTTTAAATTGGCTCACTGAAATGCTTTACATGTGTTTTGCTTGCATGCTGAGTGAGAACCTAGGTTTAGGACCGTATTTTGGGTCGGGTTCTTACAGGAAACTTGATGAATTTGTTCTCTAAACATTAAAAAAAAAAAACTAAAGTAAGAACATATTACAATCTAAGTAATATAGAAATATAAATACGGTGTAATACCTCCTCCACTATTATTACATATCAATTAATACTATCATTATAGTACCAATTACAAGTAATACAGTACATGTTCACAAACTATATGCACGTTTTCTTACTTTTCAATAACAATGTAGTATAGAACGCTAATTTCACCAAAAATACTTGATATAGTATAGAAAATTACTATAACTTCAATACAGTTTCAAAAGTCCTTTTAAGACAAATCAAAATTCATAAAATCACAAATACTTAATATATACACAAATCATACATCACACTTCACTAAATTCTAAATATCATAATTCGACATAGTGTTCACACGAGATTTCTGGAAAAATTTAAATTTGTGGGGTTGAACTTGAATTTGAGAAGAGTTTGCAAAAATGGTTTGATCTCTATGACTTGATCCTCTGATTCACTCTCTCTGAATGAATGTTCTTGATATGAAGAGCAATTTGAAGAACCAAATGTGTGTTCTTCGTATTCAACTACTCGTTTATGGAATAATTTGCCTTTCAAAGTAATTTTTGTCTTCGAAATGACGTTTGATCTTCGGAACCGTGGATAGAACTCAACTTTTGTGAATTCCCTCTCAAGTTCCAAAAATTTTCCACCCTTTGAAATGAAGAGAATTCCTCTAATTATAGAGTTCTCATGAATCATGGGCATTTGGGCCTGGCCCATAGGCTTGGCCTTTTGGGCTTGGATTTTGTGGTTTGGTTCACTTGGTCTGGTTTTATTTTGTCCCAAATTCAAGATAAACCATTTTTTTTATTTAATTTTGAGAAATATTGTCCCAAAATTTAATTTAATTTCGCCATTAAATTTGAGATAATGACGTGGCAGCTTGTAATTGGCCGAAATTTCTCAGTCAACAAATGCCCTCTTTTCGAGGTTTATGCACAAATATGTGTGGATGAATCTCGAAAACTATGATTTCGAGTAAAAGCGCGGGCTTTTTTATTCTCGCTTAAAACTTCAACTCTATGAAGCGTCAATATAACCGAAATATATGAACTTTATGTCATAATTTCGATCGTTTTTCTTGACATACTTTCTCCATGCCAATCAATCACATTCTGGAGTTTGGTCAAAATCATGATTTTCTATATTTGGCGTGAATAGTTTGAAATTTAGTAGAATTTATGCTCCACTTAACTCCAAATTGACTTTTTGGCAGTGTCAAAATTTCAACCCAATTTTGCATTTGAATGGGAAAAATTTAAATCATGCCTAAACTATGGATAAAATTTAAATTCTATAATTTTGATAGAATTAATTTTATAAAATATGAAATTGGGGTAAGATTTGAGTTACACCCAATAATTTTGAACAAATCTTACTTAACTTGGTAGTAAAATTCGAACCGAAATTTTCAATCTAATTTAAAGGGATTGAAAGTGTTCAGAGTTTCTTTGACTTGTGAACTTCAGGAAGAATTTGATAAAGTGTTTGAAATTTAGTAGAATTATGCTCTACTTAATTTCGAATTGACTTTATGGCAATACCAAATTTCAACCCAATTTGTATTTGAATTTGTAAAATTATAATCATGCCAACATTTGAGATAAAATTAAAATTCTATAATTTGGATAGAAT
Organism: Sicyos edulis; assembly: GCA_036507275.1. Classification (NCBI taxonomy): domain Eukaryota; kingdom Viridiplantae; phylum Streptophyta; class Magnoliopsida; order Cucurbitales; family Cucurbitaceae; genus Sicyos; species Sicyos edulis. The sequence continues at coordinate 83,348 of JAYKKH010000062.1, read as the reverse complement.
TAATTTTATCGAGTTTGAATTGAGGTAAGATTTTGGTTACACTCAATTATTTTTATCAAGCCCAACTTAATTTTGGAGTAAAATCCTACTTAATTTTGGAGTAAAATGTAACATTTGAGCTTAATCATGAATCCAACTTAAAGAAATCGTAGTTGTGTGTTCGATTTCTCTAACTTTCATTTTGTGAAGTTTTGATTGCCCCATAATTTTGATTGCGTTGTTGGCATAATGCTCGTTTTGATGAAGTTATTCCAGTGATGTCCCTAGAAGTTGAGGCTAGAGTGTGGAAATGATTTATTCCTTCCCCATTCGGTGTCTGGTAGAGCTACTGTGCGTAGACATGCTTCCAAATCCGCTGGAGTGGGTTCCCCTATTAGCCTATCGAACTGTGCTTCTTCATACCCCCTGAATCTAAACAGTTCATTCCAAACTTCTGCACTCCAGTCAATTGGCTTTTCTGCAACTGTCGTGCTGCAACTTTCGTCTCCCATTCCATTCTCATATAACTCTTTTACCCAAGTCGGGTTTGTGACAATACTCGGTCTGCAAAAATCATCCCATCCTTGCATTGTGATGGTTGCTTGGATGTCATCATCGAGCATTGCCTTTGCAAAGCCTTGCTCTTGTAGAAATTCCCTCTTTTCTACTTCGGTCATTTCTATCAGTTTGTCCTTGCTTCTTCGCTGTGCTTTTGTAGGATGCGTGCGAGATTCTCATACTATTGGTTCAGTAATTCCTTTTCTCTTGTCCTTCTGCGTCAATTTATTGGCCTTCTTTGAACTTTGTCCCCTTTCTTCATCATCAAGTTGTCTAGCCAATTCTGCATCCCTTGCTTCTAAAGCCTTCTTGTAGTTTTCTTCTTCTTCTTCGAGCTTTTTGGCTAGCTCCGCTATCTGGAATGCTTATGTATTGCTGATTCCTCTTGGCATTCCCGACATAGCCATTACTTGAGCTAGTCTGGGTTCTTGCGTGCTTTGGTCCCATGGCTGGACCTTTCGCCTACGACGATCAATACTTCATTAACCTCCATACAAATTGTTTGCCCTAATGCGAAAATTTTTGGAAGTGAATGTCCAGTTGAGTGTTGTTCGTCTGAAGTTCTGTGTGTGATAAGTTGCCTTAGGGTAATGTAAGAACCCGACTCTAAATGGCCCTAAAGGTCCCTACTTTACAACATGAATTTAGAAACCATGGGATTTAAAACAGATTGAAACATCCAACTTTTTAAAATCAATCAAATCCAGATAACATAAGTTTGAAAACAGAAACACTTTGCAACCTCTGGCCATAGTATAATAAAATAGTTATAAATAAATCCTTAAAAACAACCTAACACGATAAATCTGTAATAATGAAAGACTATGCAGCAGAATCTCCCATGATCATCCAGCTCCTCCTCTAGCCACCTCGATGCTGTGCCAAGTTACTTGGGGGGAAAACCACAGAAAGGGTGAGTATAAAAGCATCCAGTAAGCATTCCCCAACCGGGGTTGTTTGCGAAATCATGAGCACACAACAAGTAAAATAATAAGAAAACGAGAATGATGACGTGGTAGCTTGGATTTCGCTAATGCGAAAGCTCTACTCAGATTAAGCAAATGTGTGTGATTTTCCAAGAATGTGCAACTGTACATAATCGTGTTTGTAGCAAGTTTTAAAGTAAGTAAGATCGTTTCCTCAGGGAATTGCAATCTATTCATTAACACTAAATAGTACGAGTCAGGAGAATGAAATAGGAATGAAATTTTGGAATCTTTTTTTTTCTCTTGTTAAGTTCTACTACTCAAATACTAATTGATATGCATCAGAATTCACAAGTTATCTTTCGCTAGATTCAACAGCAAGCGGTTCAATTGACTAGCATGGTTCTCTCAAATTTCACCATCTAATGTAAACCACACCCTAGTACTTCTTATTTCTAAGCAAGAACAAATTGCAAGTGCTAACTTAGCAAAACCTAAGGCCGTTATATGAGTTGTTTAACCTAATCTCTCGAACATGCCAAACAAAGGCAGCCTCTCGGATACCTTACTCATATCTACTCGACTATTCTCCACACCGCGAAATGCATAACTTGTAAATTCCGAACGTAAATTTAGCTACTCATGTTCAACATTACAAGCGAATAGAATGTAATATAAATTTCCATAAATAACAAAGTTTCCAATTAAATAGTAAATGGCGAAGACTACAACTTCTAAACTAGCTAATGCGAAATAACAAACAACTAAAAAGAGTTAACCAAATAAGAATAGCCCGGCTCAACACGAAGTTCAACTATGAACTCTGTAATTCTCTGGTAGCTCTCGCTAACCTCCTTGTTTGGTCTCCGTTCAATAGCCGTCTTCTTCTTCTCCAGAAAAAAAAAATCTCCTTTTCTCTTTCGATCCAGGTTTCCTTATAAAGGTCTCATTACTGCATCCGGGTTTATCGCTGGTTCCCCAAAAATCTATTATGTTTTAGTGTAACGGCCTAGATTTCCATCCCGGTTCTCCAGGTACATTCGGTTCATTTTTGGTTGTTCGTTTGGGCTGTGAGGGAAGTTTTAGCCCTTAGGGGCATTTTAGTCATTTTACCCTCAAGACCGTCTTTGAGGTTAGACAGGGTTCCTGGGATGTTTTCTGTCTTTTGCTGAGACTTGGTCGATCGTCTGTTGCAGGTTCCAGGGGTTTGTGTTGCTTGTTAGGGAGTCTGAAGGTGGTTCAGATCAATGTGAAATTAAATAAATTTAAATCTGCTTTTGTTGGGACTCGAACTTGTGACTTGAAAGGAGTTTAAAGGCTTGACTTTGATGAGATAATTTAAAAGGAAATTCAGGCTGCAGTTGGGATTCGAAGGGGGAAAGGCCAAGAGTGGAATCACCAAACCAAAATAGGAAATAAGAAAAGGAAATGTATTTTCTCATTCTTCCGTAGCCGCACGAATCTCCATTCTCTCCTTCTCCTTTACGCAGAATTCAGCCCTCCATCTTGTCGAGAACTCCTTCAAGCAACCAAGCCAAGGTCCGTCAGGTGAGTTTTCTTCCCTAGCCGAATCCTATCTTTATTGTTTGGTCGTTCCCTAACCGACGGTGTGTTGTGGTGTGTGTCAACTCCCAGCTGAGGATGTGCCTAGGGACCTTCGCCAGCTCGCTCACCCTTCGCAGCATCGCCTTGTCCAGTCGAGAATTGCGGCAGCCCCAACACCGTCTCGCCCTCGCGAAGCTGCACCAAAGATAGCCCCTAGATCGCCCGTGCGCAGCCGCGTGGCCCAGCCAGCTCGCCTCACCTGATCGTGTGGCCTCGCCTTGCCTCGCTCATGTGGAACCGCACGCTCCACAGAAGCAACCCATTCCATCCATTCGTGCCCAACCGCTTGACAGCACCATCAGGACGCCTCACACCTGCACGCAGAAGACCTGCCGAGCCTCGCTGCACCTACCGCACACGCCTTCGCCTCTCGCTGTCGAGGTTCCCTGCACGCTTTGCCTGCCTACCTGTTTGCTACCGCACTCATCCTACCGAGCCAGCCTAGCTGCCGAGAGCTGCCTCCTCAGTTTTGGGTAGCCTCTTGTGCCTTGTGTTTTAGCTCCAGTTTCTTTTAGATAGCCGGTTTATTTATGGTGCATGTATGTTTGTATTTTGGCTAGGTTGTGTTGATCTCTGCAACTCAAGGAGCATTGTCCTGTTATGTTTATTTTCTGCTTATCTCCAGGTAAGGATTTCTAACCGGAGTTGTGTGGACCCTGCAATATTATCATGATTGTACCATGTATGCTTGTGATTGTTAAGAGCATGTTAGTGGATAGGACTACTTGTTGATTGATTTCTACTAGCATGTTTACCTTCGTTTCTACATGTTAGTGTCATGCTAGGTTTGTCCGTCCTGCATGTTCTGTGATTCCTACTTTAAGTTCGTAGTATCATGCTAGGTTATGTGTTTGTATTATTGAGCATGTTTGTTTAGTCAGGAATTGTATACTCTGAAATCTTAGATAGAATTTTCAGGATTGTCATCATCCAGAGCCTGAGAGCTGACATAACGTACTTTGTCCCAACTGGTCGGGAATTAGTGTGAAGCACAACGTACTTTGTTTCCACCCTAGCAGCCGATGCTGATTAGCTCCCGCATCGGCATAAGCCTAGTTTATAGCCTACTAGAGCGGAACCTAGCCAACGGTGTAAGCCTACCTTGGCCGGTTCTTAGCTTTAGGTCAGTGGTATAGGCTGCTACAACTGAGTGCCGAGGGCCTCGCACTACTGTAGATCAGTGACACTGCTTCCGAGTCTTTAGGCATGCGTACCTGGACTGCGTAGTTTGTCCCAAGGTTCCCACATTTACGCCGGTTTGAAGCAGCATGCAGTGTGTGCGCACACGCGTTAGTCATCAGTTCAGAGATCTCCCCCAGGCTAATGTTTGTGTAAGGACCCGACCCGAGAAAAGGTCTCTAACCTAGATCCTTACTTAACATGCATGATTAAGAATGGAAAACATCAATCAGGGTACTAAATTTAAATCTTTTCAATCAACACGTTTTAAGAAAAACCATAAATCCCAGTAAATAAAACCAACAAGGAAATGACTGATCAGTACTTTCTTAAAACAAAATAAAGGTACGTTTCGGGAAACATGAATAGTTTGAGTGCTTTCCTAGGGACTCAAGTCCCACTACATGTTAAATCATAAAAACAATGAAAGAAACGTGCAACTCAGAGTCAGCTATCCATGATCATCCACCAGCCTCCTCCTAGCCATCCAGCCTCTGTCCCAAGTTACCTGGTGGAAAACCACAGAAAATAAGGGTGAGCAACGAGTCACTCAGTAAGAATCCCCCAACCAGGGTACAATACGAAAACATCTCATTTAGCACACGAACATGCAACCATACAATGACCTAGAGCAGAAACGGTTAGCTTAGGCTATGAGCTACTTCTAGAGCGAGCCTATTCAAGGGCTTTCATCTACAGCTTAACCTAGGTTCTACACTTGGATGCCCTTCAGGCCTTACACAACCTAGGACTCAGTGATGCCCAGTGGGGCCTTACACACTTAGGACTCAGTGATGCCCAGTGGGGCCTTACACACCTAGGATGCCCATCGGGGCCTTACACCTCCAGAATCAGTGTTGCCCAGTGGGGCCTTACACACCTAGGATGCCCATCGGGGCCTTACACCTCTAGAATCAGTGATGCCTAGTGGGGCCTTACACACCTAGGATGCCCATCGGGGCCTTACACCTCTAGAATCAGTGATGCCCAGTGGGGCCTTACACACCTAGGATGCCCATCGGGGCCTTACACCTCCAGATGTCCATCGAGGGTTTACCCGAGCGGGACCTAAACTAGTTACCCCTACAGTCTTCTACACTATACCTCACTCGCTTACCCCTAGCGTGGAACTAACGGGATAAAATAGGGCAAGGTATGCCAAGATAATCAAACCCCTAGCATGGAACTAATAGAATAAATCATGAATACAAGTACAACACCATCTGGAAGCAAGAAAGAGCATGCAACCTATCCACTAGGAAATTCATACAATCACAAGACATGGCATGCTAACAAGTATTCGCAGGGTCCACACAACCCAGGGCAAGGAATCCTTACCTGGAAACAAGCGGAGAATAACTATCACGAATCAAATAACGACCCTCGAGCTTTAAAGCGAACCCGAACAACCTAGGCATACAATAAAAACATCCTAAATAAATAAACAGCAACCAGCAACTTTAAGTCTAAAAGGGGAAAGGCTCGGGAATTACAAACCAAGAAGACACGCGGTCTCGGCAGCAAGGCAGCAAGGAGTAGGGATGGGCGCTGCTGGTGCGGCAGGGGCACTGGCGCTGGGGGCAGCGTGCGGGCGACCAGGGCTGCTGAGACGGCGTGCGAGTGGGCGGACACGCTAGGACGGCTCGCGAGAGGGCGAACTCGCTGGGACGGCGCGCGGGCGAGCGTCCGGTTTGCTGGGGGTGTCGCGCTGCAGGCGATGGTCCGGCCGTGGGCGTGCGACGGCTGGGCCTCTGGGCTGGGTGGTGGCTCGGTGCGGTGCTGGGCGGCAGTGGGCGATGCAGAGCGTGCGACCTGGTGCGACGGCGACGAGGGTGTGGCTGGGTGCGACGGCGGCGATGGTGTGGTGCGGCTAGGGTGAGGGTTGCGAGAGAATGGAGTTCTTTTTGTTTTTCTTTTCCTTCCTTCCCTAAATTAAATAGGCCTTGGAAGTCTCAAATTTCCTTCCCAAGGCTTCCCCCCCCCCCTTCGAGCCGTAGCTGACGCGTTTATTTTCTTTATTTAAATCCAAGCTTCCAAACCCCTTTTTAGGCCAAGGGTTCGAGTCCTCCCAACAACACCTTTCAAAAATTAAAATATATAATGTAAAAACTTATTTTACATTTAGCTGGAAACCAGGCTGTTACAATACTCCCTCCTTAGAAGACTTCCGTCCCCGGAAGTCGCTGTACCTAAAACAACTCCGGGTAATTCCTCCTCATCTCCCCTTCCAACTCCCAAGTAGCTTCCTCAACTCCCTGATTCTGCCACTGCACTTTCACTAAATCAATGGCTCGGTTCCTCAAAATCTTTTTCTCAAATGCCAAGATCTATATGGGTTTTTCCTCAAAGCTCAGGTCACGGTTCAACTGCAAAGGCTCAAAATCTATGACGTGCGAAGGGTCTGCCACATACTGGCGGAGCATCGAAACGTGGAACACACTATGCACTGCAGCCAAGGACGGCGGCAATGCTAACTGATAAGCCACAGCCCCAATCTTCTCAAGGACCTCGAAAGGTCCAACAAACCTGGGGCTCAGTTTCCCCTTCTTACCAAACCTCAGAACCCCATGCATCGAAGCTACCTTAAGGAATACATGCTGGCCAACCTCAAACTCCAACTCCCTGCGCCTGACATCGGCGTAGCTCTTCTACCTGCTTTGGGCAGTCAACATACGAGCTCTGATTTTCTGGACAGCCTCATTGGTCAGCTGAAGCAACTCTGGACCTAACACCTGCCTGTCTCCAACCTCTTCCCAGAATGTCGGGGATCTGCAGCGCTTACCATACAACGCCTCAAATGGTGCCATCTGAATGGTCGACTGAAAACTATTGTTGTAGGCAAACTCCATCAAATATAAGTACTGGTCCCAACTACCCGGGAAATCTAACACACAGGCTCGCAACATATCTTCTAAGATCTGGTTTACCCGCTCCGTCTGACCATCCGTCTGTGGATGGAAAGTTGTACTGTAGCTGCACTCTGTGCCCAAACCTGCCTGAAGGGCTTTCCAAAACCGTGACGTAAAACGGGAATCTCGGTCGGAGATAATTTTAACTGGCACTCCGTGGTACCTAACTATCTGCTCAAGGAACAACTGTGCCCACTACTCCACGGTATAGTTTATCCTGCCGGGAATAAAGTGTGCACACTTGGTCAACCTGTCAACGATTACCCAAATCTGTGCATAACCTCTAGGAGTTCTGGGCAAACCCGAAATAAAGTCCATGGTAATCTCCTCCCACTTCCACTGTGGCACCCCGAGCGGCTGTAACAAACCTGCTGATTTCTGCCTAGGCGCCTTCACTTGCTGACAAGTGAGACACCGACTGACGAACTGGGCAATCTCTCTCTTCATCCCCATCCACCAAAAATTCTTCTTAAGATCTTGGTACATATTGTTACCCCCTGGGTGCCATGCAAAAGGCGAGGTGTGAGCCTCGGTCAACAACTCTGTGCGAATACCGGCATCAGCTGGGACACATAGCCGACCCTTATATCTCTAGCCACCATCTGCGAATATCACAAAATCGAAGTCACCATCAGCCTGAACCCTCTCATACAGACTTTTTAACTTAGGATCATTCAACTGGCCGTCGATAATCCTTTGCCTTATCGAAGGCTGGATGGTCAACTGAGCAACCCTGGCGGTGACATCCCCTAACAACACTGCTATTCCTGCTGTCTTGAGGTCTTTCCTTATGATACTTTTGGGATTTGCCAACGTTGCTAGATGCGAGGTCTTTCTACTTAGTGCATCTGCCACAACATTTGCTTTTCCAGGGTGATACAGGATCTCACAGTCGTAATCCTTCACGAGCTCCAACCACCTTCTCTGTCTCATGTTCAGGTCCTTCTGAGTGAAGAAATACTTAAGGCTTTGGTGGTCCGAGAAAATCTGAATCTTTTCCCCATACAAGTAGTGCCTCAAGATCTTAAGTGCAAAGACGACCGCTGCCAACTCCATATCATGAGTCGGATAGTTCTGCTCGTGCGGTTTCAACTACCTCGAAGCGTACGCTATTACCCTACCGTGTTGCATCAGAACGCATCCCAAACCAAACTTGCTGGCATCACTGTACACCACGAAACCCCCTGTCCCATCTGGAATTGCCAACACTGGCGCAGACGTCAAACTGCTCTTCAGCTTAGCAAAACTCTCATTGCACTTCTTATCCCAAACGAAATCGACACCCTTCCTCGTCAATCGAGTGAGCGGGGTGGCTAAAGCAAAAACGTTCTGAACAAAGCGGCGGTAATATCCGACCAGACCCAGAAAGCTACGATTCTCTGACACGGTCGTCGGTCTGGCCCATGAACTAACGACCTCTATCTTGGAAGGGTCCACAGCCACTCCCTCCTTAGACACAACGTGTCCTAGAAAAGCTACCTCCTCAAGCCAAAAGTCACACTTAGAAAACTTCGCATAGAGCTGGTTCTCGCGCAAGGCTGTCAAAATCTGTCTTAGGTGCGAAGCATGATCCTCCTTAGACTTAGAGTACACAAGAATGTCATCTATGAACACAATGACAAAGCGGTTCAAGAACATCTTGAACACTCTGTCCATCATGCCCATAAATGCAGCTGGGGCGTTCGTCAGTCCGAAAGACATGACTACGAACTCGAAGTGACCATACCTCGTCCTGAACGCTGTCTTGGGGATGTCTGCATCCCGAATCCTCAACTGGTGGTAACCTGACCTCAAGTCAATTTTCGAAAACACACAAGCTCCCTGGAGCTGGTCAAACAGGTCATCGATACGAGGCAGCGGATACTTATTCTTAATGGTTACCTTGTTCAGTTCCCTGTAATCAATGCATAGACGCATCGAGCCATCCTTTTTCTTAACAAACAACATGGGTGCTCCCCACGAGGACACACTCGGCCTAATAAATCCTTTGTCAAGCAACTCCTGCAACTGCTCCTTTAACTCTTTCAGTTCAGCTGGCGCCATATGATAAGGAGCTTTCGAAATAGGACGAGTCCCTGGCTCAAGCTCTATTGAGAAATCCACCTCCCTCTTTGGCGGCAAACCAGGCAACTCTTCGGGAAAAACATCTGCAAACTCTTGCACAATGGGCACTTGCTCAACAGTTAACTGATCACGGCTCTCTCCAGTCAACTTAGCTAAAAACCCCCAAGCTCCTCGAGCTAGCAAACGATGAGCTTTAATCGCTGAATCATCAAGCGGACACACCCCACTCTGGGTGCCCCGAAATTTAAAGCTAGGCCTACTCGGCGGCCTGAACACTACCTCCTTCCGGCGGCAGTCAATCATAACGTGGTTATCAGCTAACCAATCCATACCGAGGATCACATCAAAACCACTCATAGCTAACACTATGAGCGTAACCTGCAGAGACTCGTCGGATACCTGTATTCGACCATCCCTTACCTTCTGGCTAGCCAACATACTAACTCTCGAGGGAGTAGCAACAGATAACTCAAATCCTAGAGGCTCTAAAATCATGCAAGCATGCTTAGCAAACACAGCAGAAATAAAAGAATGTGTGGAACCCGAATCAAACAACACAAAGGCAAGGTGGTCAAGTACTAGGAGCATACCTGCCACCGCGGCCTCGGCTTTCTCAGCCTCCTGGTGGGTCGTAGCATACACTCTCCTTTGCTGCTGAGCTGGCTGCGCCACCACTGCTTTCTGATTGCAATGCCGGGCCCGATGCCCTTCCTTTCCACAGTTGAAGCAAGCTCTAGGGTTACCACCACAAGGTCCCCAATGTTGCTTCCCACAAAGTCTACAATACGGTGGCGGCCTCCCTAGCCCTGTTGGCGAGGCTGATCACGGTTACGGTCTCGATGCTGGTCTCTGCCATGATAAGAACCCTGATGGCGCTGACCGCCCCCACGGCCATTACTCCCTGAGTCAAACTTACGCTTCTGGCCCGAGTACACTGGGGCCCTCTGCACAACAGCACTAGCAACTTGCTCCGGAGGATACTTCCCATCATAAATAGTTGCCAACTGCACTGCCTTGGCAAAAGTCTCAGGGGCCTGTGCCTTCACATCCTAAGACACTCCCTGTCTCAAACCCGCAATAAACTTCCTGATCTTCAACTCAGGGGTAGCGATCAACTGCGGCGCGAAGTACCCGTACTCCGAAAACTTTTTCTCATACACCTCGACTCAGTCAGACCCCTGCTTAAGGTTTGAAAATAGCTCAATCATCTTTTTTTGGGCTTCTTCACTGATAAATTTTGCCTTGAACTCAGCCTTGAAGAATTCCCAGGTGGCAGGTGGAGACCCAGCCGGTCTCTCACTCAAAGTGGAATCCCACCACCACTTAGTCATGTGCAGCTAACACATGAGCTGCACATCGAGCTCGCTGCACCTCAGGACAAGCCATCACCATAAATGTATATTCTAACTCAGCAATCCACCTGGCAGCAACTGTAAGGACCCGACCCAAAAGAAGCGGTCTCTAACCTAGATCCTTACTTAGCATGCATGTCTAGGAATGTAAAACGTCATTTAGAGTTGAAATTTAAATCCTTGAAGTAAGTACATTAAAAACAAGGAAAATATAATTCCATTTAAAATAAACAGGTAGATGACTGATCAGTACTTTCTTAAAAACAAATCAAGGGAAACGGTACGAGAATCATAAAATAGGTTTTTTGAGTACTTTTCCTAGGGACTCAAGTCCCACTACATGCTAAATCATAAGAAAACAATAAAAGAACATGCATCCCAGAGTCAGCTATCCATGATCATCCAAAGACCTCCTCCTAGCCATCCTGCCGATGTCCCAAGTTACCCGTGGAAAACCACGAGAAAAAAGGGTGAGCAACGAGTTACTCAAGAAGAATCCCCAACCGGGTTACAAACGAAAACATATCATTTAGCACACGGACATGCAACCATGCAAAGACTCCAGAGCAAACAGATGGGTTAACAGAACGTCACTCTTGGGCTTGCCTACTCGAGGCTTACCCAACCTAGAACTTCGATCTTTGTCCTTCGGGGACTTATACACCTAGGATGCCCTTCGGGTCTTACACCTCCAACTCGGTGATGCCCATCGGGACTTATACACCTAGGATGCCCATCGGGGTCTTACACCTCCAACTCAGTGATGCCCATCGGGGACTTATACACCTAGGATGCCCATCGGGGTCTTACACCTCCAACTCAGTGATGCCCATCGGGGACTTATACACCTAGGATGCCCATCGGGGTCTTACACCTCCAACTCAGTGATGCCCATCGACGACTTATACACCTAGGATGCCCATCGGGTCTTACACCTCCAACTCGGTGATGCCCATCGAGACTTATACACCTAGGATGCCCATCGGGTCTTACACCTCCAACTCGGTGATGCCCATCGAGACTTATACACCTAGGATGCCCATCGGGGTCTTACACCTCCAACTCAGTGATGCCCATCGGGGACTTATACACCTAGGATGCCCATCGGGGTCTTACACCTCCAACTCAGTGATGCCCATCGGGGACTTATACACCTAGGATGCCCTTCGGGGTCTTACACCTCCGGATGTCCATCGGGGCTTTCCCCGAGCGGGACGCGCTAGCTACCTCTACAATCTCTTACACTATACATCATCCGCCAATTCCTAGCATGGCACTAACAGGATAACAAGGTCACGGTTATGCCGAGACAATTTAACTCCTAGCATGATAACCTAACAGGATATATCAGGAATCTCAAGCACAGAATCACCTGGAACAAGAAAGAGCAAGCAACCTATCCACTAGAAATTCCATACAAACACAACACATGGCATGCTATCAAAGTATTCGCAGGGTCCACACAACCCCGGTAAGAAATCCTTACCTGGAAGTGAATAGAACCAACGATCAACGGATGACTCTCGAGCTTCTAAGCGTACCCGACAACCTAGGCAAGTAATAAAATATCCTAATTAATAAACAGCATCTAAAATCAGGAAGTCCATAGGGTGGAGGCTCGGGAATTTACCAACCGAGAAGGCACACGTCTCGGCGACAGCGACAAGAGGCGGGGCGGCTTTGGCGGCGCTGGCGCGCTGGCGCCGCGCGCGCGCGCGCGGCAAGCCGACACGCCCCAGGCGGCGCGCTTTATCAAGCGTCTGGATGGCGGCGGCGTCTCACGGGCGACACAGGCGCGCGCGGCCGGGCGCGCGCGAACGAGCGACACGCCGGGGCGGCGCGCGGCGCAGCGAGCGACGCAGATCTGGCGCTGCAGGTGTCTTTGTCGTCTTGGCGCGGCCGAGACGAGCGATCGCGGTGGTGGGTATCGGGCGCCGCAGTCTTTGCGACGGGCGGCGCTGGGGCGCGCCGCGGTGCGGCGGCGGCGGGGGCTGGCCTTTCGGCGCGCGATGCAGGTTGGCGATGGCTCGGTGCGGTCGCGGCGATGGCGGCGCGGGCGTGCGCGGCGGTGTGGCCGCTGGCGGCCGCGGCTTGGTGCGCAGCGATGGCGGCGCGAGGCGTGCGGCGTGGGTGTTGGGCGAGAGGGTTAGGGTTTTGCGAGAGAGAGAGTGTTTTTCCTTTTTTTTTTTTTTTTTTTCTTCCTCAAATTAAATAAGCTTGGAAATCTAAACTTCCCTTCCCAAGGCTTTCCTCCTTCAAACCCAAGTTGGCGCATTTATTTTCCTTAATTAATTCCAAACTCCCATCTCTCTTTGAGGCCGAGGGTTCGAGTCCTCCAAAATCATCTTTTAATCCTTATTTTAATTTAACTAAAATCCGGGCTGTTACAATACTCCCTCCTTGGAGGACTTCCGTCCTCGGAAGTCGCTGTTCCTAAAACAACTCTGGGTAACATCTCCTCATCTCCCCTTCCAACTCCCAGGTAGCTTCCTCAACTCCTTGATTCCGCCACTGCACTTTCACTAGGTCAATTGCCCGGTTCCTCAAAATCTTTTTCTCAAATGCTAAGATCTTTATGGGTTTTTCCTCAAAGCTCAGGTCATGGTTTAGCTGCAAAGGCTCGAAATCTATGACATGCGAAGGGTCTGCCACATCTTGGCGAGCATCGAAACATGGAACACACCATGCATCTGCTGCGGCCAAGGCGGCGGCAATGCTAACCGTAGCTACGGCCCCGATCCTCTCGAGGATCTCGAATGGTCCGACAAACACGGGGCTCGGCTTCCCTTCCTACCAAACCTCGAAACCCCACGCATTGGAGCCACCTTAAGGAACACGTCTTTGGCCAATCTCAAACTCCAACTCTCTACGTCGACATCGGCGTAGCTCTTACGCTTTTGCTGCATGCGATCAACATTCGAGCTCGATCTTACGGATGACCTCATTGGTCAAGCTGGAGCAACTCGGACCCAATACACTGTCTCAACCTCTTCCCGCAATCTTGGGGATCTGCAGGCGCTTACCATACAATGCTTCAAACGGTGCCATCTGAATGGTTGGTAAAAACTATTGTTGTAGGCGAACTCCATCAAATACAAGTCATCGGTCCCAAGCGCCAGGAAATCCAACACGCAGGCTCGCAACATATCCTCTAAGATCTCGATTTACCCGCTCGGTCGGCCATCGATCAATGGGTGGAAGGTTGTCTTTGTACTGCACCTCTGTGCCCAAACCTGCCTGAAGGGCCTTCCAAAACCGTGATGTAAACCGGGAATCCCGGTCGGAGATAATTTTAACTGGCACTCCGTGGTACCTCACTATCTGCTCAAGGAACAGCTGTGCCCACTGCTCCACGGTGTAGTTTATCCTGCCCGGAATGAAGTGGGCACACTTAGTCAACCTATCAACGACCACCCAAATCTGTGCATATCCTCTAGGAGTCCTGGGCAATCCTGAAATAAAATCCATGGTAATTTCCTCCCACTTCCACTGTGGCACCCCGAGCGACTGTAGCAACCCTGCTGGTTTCTGCCTAGGCGCCTTCACTTGCTGACAAGTGAGACACCGACTGACAAACTGGGCAATCTCTCTCTTCATCCCCATCCACCAAAAAGTCTGCTTAAGATCTTGGTACATCTTGTTACCCCCTGGGTGCCATGCAAAAGGCGAGGTGTGAGCCTCAGTCAACAATTCCGAACGAATACCGGCATCGGCTGGGACACATAGCCGACCCTTATATCTCAAGCCACCATCTGCAAATATCTCAAAATCAAAGTCACCATCAGCCTGGACCCTCTCGTACAACTTTTTCAACCTAGGATCATTCAATTGGCCGTCAATAATCCTTTGCCTTACCGAAGGCTGGATGGTCAACTGAGCTACCCTGGCGGTAACATCCCCTAACAACACTGCTATTTCCGCTCTCTCGAGGTCTTTCCTTATGATACTTTTGGGATTTGCCAACGTTGCTAGATGCGAGGTCTTCCTACTTAGTGCATCTGCCACAACATTTGCCTTTCGGTGGTGATACAATATCTCACGATCGTAATCCTTTACCACTTCAACCACCTCCTCTGCCTCATGTTCGAGTCCTTCGAGTGAAGAAATACTTGAGGCTTTGGTGATCCGAGAAAATATGAATCTTTTCCCCATACAAGTAGTGCCTCCAAATCTTAAGTGCAAAGACGACCGCTGCCAACTCCATATCATGAGTCGGGTAATTCGCTCGTGCGGTTTCAAGCGCACAGGCGTATGCTATCACCTTACCGTGTTGCATCAAAACGCAACCCAAACCAAACTTGCTTGGCATCATCAGTACACCACGAAACCCCGGTTCCCTCCGAATCGCCAACACCGGGGCGGGCGTCAAAGCGCTCTTTAGCTTAGCAAAACTCTCATCGCACTTCCTATCCCAAACGAAATCAACACCCTTCCTCGTCAATCGAGTAAGCGGGCGGCTATAGCGGAAAAATTTTGAACGCAAGCGTCGGTAATATCCGCCGACCCGCTAAAGCTACGAATCTCCGACCACGATCGTCGGTGCGCCCACGAACTAACGGCCTCTACCTTCAAGGGTCCACAGCCACTCCTCCTTAGACACAACGTGTCCCAGAAAAGCTACCTCCTCGAGCCAAAAGTCACACTTTGAGAACTTCGCATAGAGCTTGTTCTCGCGCAAGGCTGCCAAAATCTGTCTTAGGTGCGAGGCATGGTCCTCCTTAGACTTGGAGTACACAAGAATGTCGTCTATGAACACGATGACAAAGCGGTCCAAGAACGCCTTGAACACTCTGTCCATCATGTCCATGAATGCAGCTGGGGCGTTCGTCAGTCCGAAAGACATGACTACGAACTCATAATGCCCATACCTCGACCTGAACGCTGTCTTGGGAATATCTGCATCCCGAATTCTCAACTGGTGGTAGCCCGACCTCAAGTCAATCTTCGAAAACACACAAGCTCCCTGGAGCTGGTCAAACAGGTCATCGATACGAGGCAGCGGATACTTGTTCTTAATGGTTACCTTGTTCAGTTCCCTGTAATCGATGCATAGACGCATCGAGCCATTCTTTTTCTTAACAAACAGCACGGGTGCTCCCCACGAGGACACACTTGGCCGAATAAATCCTCTGTCAAGCAACTCCTGCAGCTGTTCTTTTAACTCTTTCAGTTCTGCCGGCGCCATACGATAAGGAGCTTTCGAGATAGGGCGAGTCCCCGGCTCAAGCTCTATTGAGAAATCCACCTCTCTCTTCGGCGGCAGGCCAGGCAACTCCTCAGGAAAAACATCTGCAAACTCTTGCACTATGGGCACCTGCTCGACAGATAATTGGTCACGGTTCTCGCCGGTCAACTTAGCTAAGAAACCCCAAGCTCCTCGAGCTAACAAACGGTGAGCTTTAACTGCCGAAATCACCGACGGACACACCCCACTCTGGGTGCCCCGAAATTTAAAGCTAGGCCTACCGGCGGCTCGAACACCACCTCCTTACAACGACAGGTCAATCATAGCGTGGTTATCGCCTAACCAATCCATGCCGAGATCACATCAAAACCGCTCATAGCTAACACTATGAGGGTAACTGCAGAGTCCAGTCGGACACCGTATCCGACCATCCCTTACCTATCTCGCTAGCCAAACATACTAGTTCCCGGGGAGTAGCGACAGATAACTCAAAACCTAGAGGCTCTAAATTCATGCAAGCACGCTCAGCAAAAACAGCAGAAACAAAAGAATGGGTGGAACCCGAATCAAACAACACAAAGGCGAGGTGATCAAGAACTAGGAGCGTACCTGCCACTGCGGGTCCGGCTCTCTCAGCCTCCTGGCGAGTCGTAACATATACCCTTCCTCGCTCTTTGCTGGCCGTGCCACCACCACCGCCTTACAGTTTGCAATGTCGGGCCCGATGTCCCTCCTTACCACGATTATAGCAAGCTCTAGGGTTACCACCACAAGGCCCCCAATGCTTTTTTTACCACGGGGTCTACAATACGGTGGCGGCCTCCTACGCCTGTTGGCGAGGCTGATCGCGATTCACGATCCCGGTCTTTGGTCTCTCGCCATGATAAGTACTCGGCGGCGCGACCGCCTCCATGTGCATTACCACCTGCGTCAAACTTACGCTTCTGACCCGAGTACACTGGGGCCTTCTGCACCACAGTACTAACAACCTGCTCTGGAGGATACTTTCCATCATAAATAGTTGCCAACTGCACTGCCTTGGCAAAAGTCTCTGGGGCCTGTGCCCTAACATCCTGAGACACTCCCTGCCTCAGACCCGCAATAAACTTCCTGATCTTCAGCTCAGGAGTAGCAATCAACTGCGGTGCGAAGTACCCATACTCCGAAAACTTCCTCTCATACACCTCGATTGGGTCAGACCCCTGCTTAAGGTTCGAAAATAGTTCAATCATCTTTTCTTGGGCTTCTTCACTGATAAATTTTGCCTTGAACTCAGCCTTGAAGAATTCCCAGGTGGCAGGGGGAGACCCAGCCGGTCTCTCACTCAAGGTGGAATCCCACCACCACTTAGTCTTGTCCAAATAACGCATGAGCCGCACATCGAGCTCACTGCACCTCGAGACAAGCCATTACCATAAAAGTATACTCTAGCTCGGCAATCCACCAGGCCGCCACGGTGGTTCTCCAGGGGGCACTAAACTTCTCCTGCTTCCATTTGACGAAATCTTTTAGCCACTTGCCCAAATCCTCAGCACCTTCCGCCACAACGGCCTCGTTCACAATTGGCTCTCGCCGAGTGGCAAGTGCTTCGGTGGCATCTGCGGTCCTCTGCTTGAACTAACTCGGTCACCGCTGCTCTATCTCGAATCCGAGACTCCTCCTCTGCAGTGCCTAACTAGAGCTGCGTCTCAGCCCTCTGCTCGGCCCTCCGTGTGACAAAGAACCCAACCATAAGAGCCCTCATGGACTCCACAAAAGCAACTCCGGTCAGACCCTCCGAGGCCGAAGTTGCCTCCACGCCCTCACCGGGCAACACAGCCAGAAGGGCACAGTAGGCGGCCTAACATCGGCATCGGCTTGGGACGACGTCCCTCCCGTGTCGGAATCAATACGAATGCCCTGGCTGGTCGGCCTCGAGCCTCCCTGCCTTCTACGAGTGACTGGCATAACGACAATCCACACTCAAACGAACAATGAGTCAGAACCTGTTTTCCCTGCTCCTCAACAACAAGTCATATACATGCAAGGTGCAAATGGTATTGTAATTCTTAACCCTTAACCTTAAACTTTCGGACATACCTGATGGCTGGCGGAGCGCTGATGATCATGGAAAACAACCTACAAGCTGCAGGTCGATCCTGAGAACCTATAACTCTGGGCTCTGATACCAACTGTAAGGACCCGACCCAAAAGAAGCGGTCTCTAACCTAGATCCTTACTTAACATGCATGTCTAGGAATGTAAAACGTCATTCAGAGTTGAAATTTAAATCCTTGAAGTAAGTACATTAAAAACAAGGAAAATATAATTCCATTTAAAATAAACAGGTAGATGACTGATCAGTACTTTCTTAAAAACAAATCAAGGGAAACGGTACGAGAATCATAAAATAGGTTTTTTTAGTACTTTTCCTAGGGACTCAAGTCCCACTACATGCTAAATCATAAGAAAACAATAAAAGAACATGCATCCCAGAGTCAGCTATCCATGATCATCCAGCAGCCTCCTCCTAGCCATCCTGCCGATGTCCCAAGTTACCTGGTGGAAAACCACAGAAAATAAGGGTGAGCAACGAGTTACTCAGTAAGAATCCCCAACCGGGGTACAATACGAAAACATATCATTTAGCACACGGACATGCAACCATGCAAAGACTCAGAGCAAACAGATGGGTTAACAGAACGTCACTCTTGGGCTTGCCTACTCGAGGCTTACCCAACCTAGAACTCAGTGCTGTCCTTCGGGGACTTATACACCTAGGATGCCCTTCGGGGTCTTACACCTCCAACTCAGTGATGCCCATCGGGGACTTATACACCTAGGATGCCCATCGGGTCTTACACCTCCAACTCGGTGATGCCCATCGGGAGACTTATACACCTAGGATGCCCATCGAGTCTTACACCTCCAACTCGGTGATGCCCATCGGGGACTTATACACCTAGGATGCCCATCGGGGTCTTACACCTCCAACTCGGTGATGCCCATCGAGACTTATACACCTAGGATGCCCATCGGTCTTACACCTCCAACTCGGTGATGCCCATCGGGACTTATACACCTAGGATGCCCATCGGGTCTTACACCTCCAACTCGGTGATGCCCATCGGGACTTATACACCTAGGATGCCCATCGAGTCTTACACCTCCAACTCGGTGATGCCCATCGGGACTTATACACCTAGGATGCCCATCGGGTCTTACACCTCCAACTCGGTGATGCCCATCGGGACTTATACACCTAGGATGCCCTTCGGGGTCTTACACCTCCGGATGTCCATCGGGGCTTTCCCGAGCGGGGCGCGCTAGCTACCTCTACAATCTCTTACACTATACATCATCCGCCAATTCCTAGCATGGCACTAACAGATAACAAGGTCACGGTTATGCCGAGACAATTTAACTCCTAGCATGATAACCTAACAGATATATCAGAATCTCAAGCACGTAATCACCGGAACAAGAAAGAGCAAGCAACCTATCCACTAGAAATTCCATACAAACACAACACATGGCATGCTATCAAAGTATTCGCAGGGTCCACACAACCCCTGTAAGAAATCCTTACACGAAGTGAATAGAACCAACGATCAACGGATGACTCTCGAGCTTCTAAGCGTGCACTCGACAACCTAGGCAAGTAATAAAATATCCTAATTAATAAACAAAGATCTAAAATCGGGAAGTCCATAGGGTGGAGGCTCGGGAATTTACCAACCGAGAAGGCACACGCCTCGACGACAGCGCAAGGACGGCGCCATTCTTGGCGCGCGAGAGGGCGCTGGCGCTGGCGCGCGCGCGCCGCGGCAGGCAAGCCGACACGCCCGGGCGCGCGCTCAAGGCGCGTCTGGATGGCGGCGTCTCGCGCGGCGACACTGGCGCGCGAGGCCGGCGCGCGCGAACGAGCGACACGCTGACGGCGCGCGCGCGGGCGAGCGAGCGACGCAGCTGGCGCTGGGTGTCTGCTGCGTCTTGGGCGCGGCCGAGCGAGGCGATCGCGGGTGGTGGGTCGGGCGCACGGTGCTGCGACGGCGGCGCTGGGGCGCACGGTGCGGCGACGGGCGGCGCTGGGGCGCACGGTGCGGCGACGGGCGGGCTGGCTGCTCGACGCGGTCTGGGTTGGCGATGGCTCGGTGCGGTGCGACAGTGGCGAGCAGGGCGTGCGGCGGTGTGGGCTGGCTGGCCGGCGGCTTGGTGCGGCGCGGCAGTGGCGAGCAGGGCGTGCGGCGTGGGTGTTGGGCGAGAGGGTTAGGGTTTTGCGAGAGAGAGAGTGTTTTTCCTTTTTTTTTTTTTCTTTTTCTTTCTTCCTCAAATTAAATAAGCTTGGAAATCTAAACTTCCCTTCCCAAGGCTTTCCTCCTTCAAACCCAAGTTGGCGCATTTATTTTCCTTAATTAATTCCAAACTCCCATCTCTCTTTGAGGCCGAGGGTTCGAGTCCTCCAAAATCATCTTTTAATCCTTATTTTAATTTAACTAAAATCCGGGCTGTTACAGCAACCAACGGTTCTCCAGGGGCATAAACTTCTAGGGCTGCCATTTCACAAAATCCTTCAGCCACTTGCCTAGATCCTCAACACCTTCTGCCCTAACGGCCTCATTCACAATTGGCTCTGCGAGTCAAGCGGATCGGTGGTGGCATCTGCATCCTCTGCACAACCCGACTCGATCAACCGTTCTTCTCTCGAACTCGGGACTCCTCCTCTGCGCGCAGCTAATAAAGCTGCGTTTGACTCTGCTCGGCCCTGCAGTCCGCTAGCAACCCAACCATAAGAGCCCTCATGGACTCCACAAAAGCAACTCCCGGTGCAGCCTCCCAAGGCTTATTTGCCTCCACGCCCTCTCCAGGCAACACAGCAGAAGGGCCTGTCGGTGGCCTAACATCAGCATCAGCTTGGAACGACGTCCCTCCCGTGTCAGAATCAATACGAATGCCCTGGGTGGTCGGCCTCGAGCCTCTCTGCCCTCTACGAGTGACTGGCATACTGGCAATCTACACCCAAACCAACAATGAGTCAGAACCTGTTTTCCCTGCTCTACAACAACAAGTCATGTACATGCAGGGTGCAAACGGTATGGTAATTCTTAACCCTTAACCTTAAACTTAAGGACATACTGATGGTCAAGGAGCGATGATCATGGAACACAACCTACAATCGCACGTCGATCTCTGAAACCTATAACTCTGAGCTCTGATACCAACTATGAGGACCCGACCCGAGAAAAGGTCTCTAACCTAGATCCTTACTTAACATGCATGATTAAGAATGGAAAACATCAATCCGGGTACTAAATTTAAATCTTTTCAATCAACACGTTTTAAGCAAAACCATAAATCCCAGTAAATAAAATCAACAAGTAAATGACTGATCGGTACTTTCTTAAAACAAAATAAAGGTACGTTTCGGGAAACATAAATAGTTTGAGTGCTTTCCTAGGGACTCAAGTCCCACTACATGTTAAATCATAAAAACAATGAAAGAAACGTGCAACTCAGTCGTCACTATCCATGATCATCCACCACCTCCTCCTAGCCATCCAAATTCTCTGTCCCCAAGTTACCCGTGGAAAACCACGAGAAAATAAGGGTGAGCAACGATTCACTCAGTAAGAATCCCCCAACCGGGGTACAATACGAAAACATCTCATTTAGCACACGGACATGCAACCATACAATGACCTAGAGCAGAAACGGTTAGCTTAGGCTATGAGCTACTTCTAGAGCAAGCCTATTCAAGGGCTTTCATCTACAGCTTAACCTAGGTTCTACACTTGGATGCCCTTCAGGCCTTACACAACCTAGGACTCAGTGATGTCCAGTGGGGCCTTACACACTTAGGACTCAGTGATGCCCAGTGGGGCCTTACACACCTAGGATGCCCATCGGGGCCTTACACCTCTAGAATCAGTGATGCTCAGTGGGGCCTTACACACCTAGGATGCCCATCGGGGCCTTACACCTCTAGATGTCCATCGGGGGTCTTACCCGAGCAGGACCTAAACTAGTTACCCCTACAGTCTTCTACACTATACCTCACCCTCCTACCCCTAGCGTGGAACTAACGGGATAAAATAGGGCAAGGTATGCCAAGATAATCAAACCCCTAGCATGGAACTAACAGAATAAATCATGAATACAAGTACAACACCATCTGGAAGCAAGAAAGAGCATGCAACCTATCCACTAGGAAATTCATACAATCACAAGACATGGCATGCTAACAAGTATTCGCAGGGTCGACACAACCCCGGGCAAGGAATCCTTACCTGGAAACAAGCGGAGAATAACTATCACGAATCAAATAACGACCCTCGAGCTTTAAAGCGAACCCGAGCAACCTAGGCATACAATAAAAACATCCTAAATAAATAAACAGCAACCAGCAGCTTTAAGTCTAAAAGGGGAAAGGCTCAGGAATTACAAACCGAGAAGACACGCGGTCTAGGCAGCAAAGAGCGGAGATGGGCGCTGCTGGTGCGGCAGGGGCGCTGGCTAGGGCGCGCGGCAAGACGAGCAGACGCGCTGGGGGCAGCTTGCGGGTGACCTGGGCTGCGGAGACGGTGCGTGAGTGGGCGGACTCATCGGGGCGGCGCGCGCGGCGCGACTCGGCTGGGGCGGGCGTGCGAGCGGACTTCGGCTGGGACGGCGCGCGCGCGGCGAAGCTGGTCTCTGGGGGTGTCGCACAGCAGCGACGGCCCGGCCAGGTGTGCGACGGCCAAGGCGTCTGGGCTGGGTGGTGGCTCGGTGCGGTGCGGCGCTGGGCGGTAGTGGGCGATGCAGGGCGTGCGACCTGGTGCGACGACGGCGATGGTGTGGTGCGGCTAGGGTGAGGGTTGCGAGAGAATGAAGTTCTTTTTTTTTTCTTTTCCTTCCTTCCCTAAATTAAATAGGCCTTGGAAGTCTCAAATTTCCTTCCCAAGGCTTCCCCCCCCCCCTTCGAGCCCTAGCTGACGCGTTTATTTTCTTTATTTAAATCCAAGCTTCCGAACCCCTTTTTAGGCTAAGGGTTCGAGTCCTCCCAACAACACCTTTCAAAAATTAAAATATATAATGTAAAAACCTTATTTTACATTTAGCTGGAAACCGGGCTGTTACAGTTTGTGAGTACACCACTTTTGTTCCAGTTTAGAGCCAGACCGGTTACTCTCCTGTTTGTCAAGTAACTGTTTAGCCGAGGGTAAGAGGCCCTCAAGGACATCTATTTGGGATCAGTTTTTGAGTTTTTCATTTGGATTAGGGAGAAAGAACCTCGAGGATGTCATTTGGGATTGGTTAGGAGAGTGAATCATTAGGCCAGAAGTAGGAGACTTCCGAGGATTCTTGACTTGCTTTGTTAGCTCGTTGAGCAAAGTTCTATGTTGGTAACTATTTGCATGTATACTAGGATACTAGATGATTGATGTATCATATTGTACCCTAGTTTGGGATTCTTACTGAGTGCTTTGTACTCACCCTTATTTCTGAGGTTTTCCACCAGGTAACTTAGGACAGCACCGGGATGGCTAGCGGAGGGAGTTGACTGATCATGGGAGCCGCCGACACTCTGTCTTTCATTTTTCATTTATTATTCAGCATGTACTTGGACATGGAGTCCATAGGGGAACTTGGTTGATTGATGTTTTAAACTATTTGAATGTTTTGTTAAAACACTCGCCAGAACTTTTTTTACTTTATTAGCTTTTGTTTTATGAATATTGGTTAGAAAGTGTTTCGATGTTCCCCGGTCTATTGATTCTTGGAAATTTTAATTGGTACATGGAAATGTTTTCAAATGTATACATGCATGCTGAGTGAGAACCTAGGTTTAGGACCATATTTTGGGTCAGGTTCTTACAGTTGGTATCAGAGCACAGAATCATAGATTCTATAGACTAACCTGCTTTGTAGGTTGTTTGTCTCCATGATCAGAAGCACTCCACTGTCGTCAGGTTTGTCTAAGTTCATTATGTTAAGGGTTTTATTTACAATACCGCATCTAGTATACATATATTACCCTTTTGTTGCTAGTGAGAGTTCGAGAGTGGACTAACCCTTTGTGGTATCCATATAGATAGCCAGTATGCCGGTTACACGCAGTGGTGCAGGCCCGTTTGGAACCACGAATAGAGATGTTGTTGAGACTGCAACAAAGGTTGACTAGACCCGTAGGCCGCCTGTGGCCTCAGCTGTGAACTTGCCTAGGGAGGGCGTGGAGGCTGCTATGCCTCAAGGTGCAGCTCCAGGAGCAGAGATTTCTACGATGCGTGATATGATGATGGGCCTAATGGCCGAACAGAGAGCTAAGACTCAAGCGTAATTGGCAGTGCAAAGAGAGAAGTTGTAAAGACCCAACCCGAATGAGGTCCTAAAATAGGCCTTTACCTCAATGCATGCTTTTAAAACTTAGGAAAAATAATATGCAACGCTGTATGCCAGATTCTGATTAAAACAAAAAAGTAGTAAACATCCATTCAAAACAACAACAAAATGTCCCGAACTCGTCCTGTTTCCAAGCACTGCTCCAAGCTAAATACAATTTAAAACGCGTCATCCGATCGTAGATTTATTTCACATTCAAATCCAAAAATGGTTTACATCGATTATCGAAATCGGGCAACAACCAGAAAACAACCTAAGGGCTCTGTGCCCAACTATATGCATTCAGAGGACATTTAAAACATGAACAAATACATAAAAGACTCAGAGTTCAAAACAACGGGTTTCCATGATCACAGCTCCTCCTCCAGCCATCCTGTCTCGCACCATGGATACCTGTGGAAAACCACAAAATAAGGGTGAGTAACGAATTACTCAGTAAGAATCCCCAACCGGGGTACAATACGATATACATGGTCATCTAGCAGAAAGGTATGCAAGCTATGAATATAAACACAGAATAGAGCACATAGCTTAAATCCACATATAAACCTCGGATGCCAACTCAGGGTCTTACTCCGGAAAATCCACCACACAATACGCCCTATATGAGAAATAAGTCCCGGCCTCAGCCTGTCTACTGTCGATACGAAATGTGCACTGGCTCAAGATCCCGAGGAGCTCTCCGGTCGGCGCTGTAATGAGCGTAAGCGGGCACCGCATGCTACTGAAGACCATGGGGGGTGCCGAGTCTAGTGGCAAGCTGCCCATGTCCAGTCACCATGCCTAACTAAATCTCTGGATTGGTGTCATTGACATAGGGCTGGGCGACGGCGCCCGGCGCGGCTCGGCACAGGGATGGCGCACGGGCGCGAGCGACACGACGCGTCGGGCTACAGGACGCGTGATCTGGCCGACACGGGCGCTTACGACACGGGCGACGCAACGCGGCACTTTGCGCGGCTCGACACAGTGCGCAGCTGGGCAACACGAACGCGGACGAGACGGCCTGGGCAAGGGTTGGGGTGACTCGGGCGACGCAAGCTGGGGCTTGGGCTGACGACGCGAGCTGGGCGAAGGCGCGGGCTGGTCGATGGCGCGACCTGGGTAGGGCTGGGGCTCAAGCTGGCTGGGCTGGGCAAGTTGGAGGGGCTGGCTCGGGCTAGGGTGGGGGCTCGGGGAGAGAGATAGAGAGAGAGAGAGAGAGAGAGAGAGAGAGAAAAGGGAATTTGGGAAAAAAAATAAAAGAAAATGGGAAATAAAAGGAAAATGGGAAAAAAGGGAAAATATGGGATTTTATCTCATTTTCCATACTTATCCATTTTTTTTTAAAAAAACCTTAAAATCCTTAAAATCCCATTTCCCGGCTTCCTCCTTCGAGACCCGACTGAAGCAACCTTTTCCAATAAATAAAACTCACTTAAATCCAACTCCCAAAACAACACTAAAGGCCTGGGCTCGAATCCCAAAGGAAGCACACAACCAACCATCACTTTGCCAAAGCCGAAACCACAACCGAGCATCCAACCGACTAGCCCAAACATCTCGGGACTCACAATCCAACCCAAACAAACCTCGACAAAGGCAGGAGCGACCTCGAAGCCTTAAAAACCACAAATCCTGCCTGGAGAGCCAAAAGACCGAAATGCCCCCAAGGGTCAAAACCGCTCTAATGACCCAACCAAACAACTGAATCTTGACCCGAAGGCACCTCGAAAACTGGAATAGGAAACTGGGCTGTTACAATTGACCAGCTCTCCAAACTGGTCCTAGACACTCGGGAGAGTACCCGATGTATGGCTCTAGACTCGAAAAGGAAATGGTGTACTGAAAGCATTATCCCGGGGGAGCTCTCCTCTCGGTGCCTAATGCCTGTGCACGCACACTGCATCCTGCTGCAAACCGTGTAAGGACGTGGGACCTAAATGTGCTACACCAGTCTAGGTACGCATGCCTACGACTCAGAGTAGTGTCACTGAACATATAACAGTGCAAGGTCCGCGACACTCGACTGTAAGAAGCATAAGACCACCGCACGCCTGAAGCTAAGAACTGGCCACGACAGGCTTACACCGTCTGTTGGGTTTCGCTCTAGCAGGCTACAAACTAGGCTTATGCTGATACGAGAGCTAATCTGTATCGGCTATCGGCGCGGAAGCATCATACGTAGTGCAACTCGCGATCCAGGCCTATGGGGGCAATATACTTTATATCCGCTCTCAGCCTCTGGATGAAGACAAACCCTAACAAGTCTATCTAAGAGTCCCGCTCTGTGCCTTAACAAGCCAATCAAGCTCAACAGATAACAATGGAATGCATGCCGAAGAACAACCTAGCATGGTACTAACATGTCACGGGAAACGTACATGCTAGCCAGAATAGGACAGGATATCAAATCATAACATGCTCGTAAAAATCAAAGCATAGCCTATCCACTAACATGCGCATAACAGTCAAACATATAAAAGTTGTAGTCATGATGAACGCAGGGCCCACACAACCCTCGGTAAGAGATCCTTACCTAGAGATAAGCAAAAAATAAACACAATAGGACAATGCTCCTTAAGCTGCAGAGATCGACACAACCTAGCCAAAATACAAACATACATGCACTATAAATAAACTGGCTATCTAAAAGAAACAGGAGCCAAAGCTTAAGGCACATGAGGCTACCCAAAACCGAGGAAGCAACTCTTGACAGCTAGGCTGGCTCGGCAGGATGCAGGGAACCTCCACAGCAAGCGGCGAAGACGTGTGAGATAGGTGCAGCGAGGCTCAGCGGACAACTGCGTGCTGGCGAGAGGCGTCACGAGGGAGCTGTCGAGCGACTGGGTGCGATGGATGGAACAGCTGAGGATGCGGGCGTTCGGTTCCACGTGGGCGAGGCAAGTCAATGCTGGGGCTTTGGTTCGCTGCGGCGGCGTTGTGTGTGCAGACACGATCAGGCGAGGCGAGCTGGCTGGGCGACGCGGCTGCGCAAGGTGAACAGAGGTTGTCTTCTGTGTGGCTTCAAGAGGGCGAGACGTGAGGCTGAGCTCGCTCCGCGAAGGGGCCACGAAGACTCACTGAGTCGATATAAGAACCCGACGCAAAATACGCTCCTAAACCTAGGTTCTCACTCAGCATGCATGTAACCATTACTTAAATTAGTTCAAGTACCAATTAAAAACTTTGCAAGACAACAATAGCATGGAGCATTAAAAACTTTTTCAATCAATTTCCATAAGCAAAAGCTAATAAAGTTAAACAGGTTCTGGCCAGTATTTAGCAAAACATTCAAATAATTCTAAACATCAAATAAGCAAGTTCCCCTAAGGACTCCATGTCCATCTACATGCTGAATAATGTAAATGCAAAAGAAAGACAGTGCCGGCAGCTCACATGATCAGTCAGCTCCCTCCGCTAGTCGTCCCGGTGCTGTCCCAAGTTACCTAGTGGAAACACCACAGAAATAAGGGTGAGTACAAACATACTCAGTAAGAATCTCCAACCGGGGTACAATACGATACATCAGTCATCTAGCATCCTAGTATACATGCAAATGGTTACTAACACAGACCTTTGCTAAACGAGCTAACGGGGAAAATCCAGAATCCTTGGAAGTCTCCTACTTAAGCCTAATGATTGGCTCTCCTAACCAATCCCAAAAGACATCCTCGAGGGTCTTTCTCCCCTGGCCAAATGACAAACTCAAAAGCTGATTCCAAATAGATGTCAGACACCCTCGAGGGTCTTTCTCCCTCGGCCAAATGATCAGCTCAAAATTCGATCCAAAAATAGGTGTCCTCAAGGGCCTCTTACCCTCGGCTAGCTAATACTTGACTAACAAGAAAGTACCCGAAGTCTGGCTCTAAACTGGAACATAAAAGGTGTTGTAAGAACCCGACCCAAAACACCGTCCTAAACCTAGGTTCTCACTCAGCATGCAAGTTAATTATGTCAACACGCGGTTTAGTGCTCATATTTTAAAACTTTTCAAAACATTTGTGAACGGGGAACACTTAAAGCATAACTAGCAATTTTCATTAAGCAAAACCAACAAAGTAAAAACAAGCCTGGCCAGTATTTATAAAAACTATCAAAACAGTTTAAATCACTTTTAATAACGTTTCCCCTAGGACTCCCGTCCATCTACATGCTGAATAAACAATGCAAATAACAAATACACAGAGTGCTGGCAGCTCCGATGATCAATCAGCTCCCTCCGCTAGCCATCCCGGTGCTGTCCCAAGTTACCTGGTGGAAAACCCACAGAAATAAGGGTGAGAATAAACATACTCAGCAAGAATCCCCAACCGGGGTACAATACGATACATCAATCATCTAGCACCCTAGTATACAGCAAACAGTTACCAACATAGATCATAGCCCAACGAGCTTATAAGGCAAAATCTGGAATCCTCGGAAGTCTCCTACTTCCGGCCTAATGATTGGTTCTATAACCAATCCTGAGACATCCCTGAGGGTCTTTCTCCCTCAACCAAATTATCAACTCAAAAACCAATCCCAATAGATGTCTGACACCCTCGAGGGCCTCTCTCCCTCGACCATATGATCAGCTAAAAAACCAATCCCAATGGGTGTCCTCAAGGGCCTCTTACCCTCGCTAATAAATCTGGACTATTGGGAGAGTACCCGAAGTCTGGCTCTAAACTGGAAGAAACTGGTGTACTCACGAACATTAGCCTAGGGGAGCTCTCCAAACCGGTGACTAACACGTGTGCGCGCACACCGCATGCTGCTGCAACCGGCGTAAATGTAGGGGCCTAAGTACAAACTACGCGGGCCAGGTACGCATGCCTAAAGACTCGGAAGAGGTGTCACTGAACACAGTAGTGCGAGGCCCTCGGCACTCATCTATGCAGCCTGTACCACTGACCTGAAGCTAAGAACCGGCCAAGGCAGGCTTGCACCGTTGGCAGGGTTCCGCTCTAGCAGGCTACAAACTAGGCTTATGCCGATGTGGTAGCTAAATCCACATCGGCTGCCGGGGAAGCAATGTACGTTATGCTTCGCTCTACTCCCGACCGGTGGGGACAAAGTACGTTATGTCCTCTCTCAGCCTCTGGATGATGACAAACCCTACTATACTAGCTAAGAGTACAGAGTAAATGATTCCTGGCTAACATACAACAATCAACATCAATCACACTTAACCTAACATGATACTACGAACTTAAAACAGGAATCATAAGCATGTTGGAAGAACAAACCTAGCATGGCACTAACATGTACAATCAGGTAAACATGCTAGCAAGAGATCAATCATAGCTGCCCTATCACTATCATGCTCATAACAGTCAACAAGCATACAAGGCACATCATGATAATATCGCAGGGTCCACACAACCATGGTAAGAAATCCTTACCTGGAAACAAGCGGAAATAACTATCACAAATCAACCAAGCGACCCTCAAGCTTCTAAGTGAACCCGAGCAACCTAAGCATTTAATAAAAACAACCTAATTAAATAAACAGCAGGCAACAGCTTAGGTCCCAAAAGAGAAAAGACTCGGGAATTACCAACCGAGAAGACACAAGGTCTCGGCTCATCCCTCACAGAAAGGCAGGCTGTCGACAGCAAAGAGGCAGGCTTGGTGCGCTGGCGCGGCAGGGGCTCGCGCGCAGGAGCTGGGCGCAGGCGTGCAAACGCGACAAAGACACGGCGCGGTCGCTGAGGCGCCTGGGCTACGAGGAACTGCGGGCGGGCCACGCGTTTGGGCGGTGGGGACGACGCAGGGGCGAAGCGACGGACTGAGTGAGGTAGGGACTAGGCGGCAGCGAGCGGTGCGGGGCGGCTCGGCACGGGGTTGGGCAACCTGGTGCGGAGCGGGACGGCGCTGGGTTGGGCGACCTGGTGCGGAGCGGTGCGGCGCAGAAGCTGGGGCTGTGCGGCCTGGTGCGGTGCGGCTAGGGTTTGGTGGGCTAGGATTTGGTGCGACTAGGCAAGGAACGAGGGAGAGAGAGAGAGAGAGAGAGAGAGAGATGTGTGTGGCAAAACAAGGGGGAAAAATGAGATTTTCTTTATTTTTCCTTCCTTATCCTATTTTAAATATATCTTGGGACCTAAAATCCCTTCCCCAAGCTTCCTCCTTCGAGACCCGGTTGAAGCAATCTTTTCTATTAATTAAAACTCATTTTCTACAAATTCCCAAAGGAAACACTTAAATTAATATTAATTTTGCCAATATCCAAAACACTTCCAAACATCTAAACAGCTTGCCCAAACTTCTTGGGCCTTACAACCAACAATGATCAAGCCTCGAAAAAGGCAGGAATTGTCCTGGAATCCTGAAAAACCACAAATTCTGACCGGGGAGCAAAAATACCAATTTACCCCTAAGGGTTAAAAAGCCCTAACGGCCCAACCGATTGCCCCAAAACTAAACCGAAAGTACCTGGGAAACCGTAACGGAAAACTCGGCCGTTACAGGTGTACTCATGAACATTAGCCCGGGGGAGCGCTTTGAACTGACGACTAACGCGTGTGCGGGCACATCTCATGCTTCTGCAAACCGAAGTAAATGTGGGGGCCTAGGGACAAACTACGCGGTCCAGGTACACATGCCTAATGACTAGGAAGCCGTGTCACTGAATATACAGTAGTGCGAGGCCCTCGACACTCATCTGTTACAACCTGCACCACCGACCTGCAAGTAAGAACCGACCAAGGTAGGCTTACATCGTTGGCTGGGTTCCACTCTAGCAGGCTACAAACTAGGCTTATGCCGATGCGGCAGCTAATCTGCATTGGCTGCCGGGTTGAAAGCAAGATACGATATGCTTTGCATTGGATCCCGACCTGTGGGGACAAAGAACGTTGTGTCCGCTCTCAGCCTCTAGATGATGACAATCCTGACAGCTCTATCTAAGGATTCAGAGTAATCGATTCCTGACTAAACTAACATGCTCAACAGTACAAATACATAACCTAGCATGATACTACGAACTGCAGGAATCTTGAGGAATGCTCTATGCTCGGCCATTAGGCCCATCATCATATCTCTCATTGCAGAAATGTCTGCTACTAGAGCTGCACCTTGAGGTATAGCAGCCTCCACCCCCTCTCCGGGCAAGTTAACAACTAGGGCCACAGGTGGCCTTCGGGTCTGATATACCCTGGCTGTTGTCTCAGCAGCATCTCTATTCGCAGTTCTAGACGGGCCTACTATAAAGACCTGACCGAAAAGGGGTTCTAAATTAGGCCTTTACCTCAATTCATGCATTCAAAAGTTAAAGACAATATGCAATAATGGTTTTCGGATTCTAAGTGAAAACTAAAACATACAAACATCCATTTGAAAAGTCAAAACAAAATTCCTGAAACCTATCCCTGTTTCCAAGCACCTGTTCCAAGGCAAATACATTTCCAAAACTCACTCTGATCAGAGATTTATTTAAAACATTCAAAACTTTCCAATAGTTACAATAGTGCTAGAATCCAGAAAAATAGTCAGAAAACAACCTAGGGCTCCGTGCCCAGCTACATGCATTCAGAGGAAAATAAAACATAAAGAATCATAGACATAAACTCAGAGTTCGAACAACGGGTTTCCATGATCACAGCTCCTCCTTTAGCCATCCTGTCTGGCACCTTGGTTACATGTGGAAAACCACAAAATAAGGGTGAGTAACGAATTACTGAGTAAGAATCCCCAACCGAGGTACAATACGATATACATGGTCATCTAGCAGAAAGGTATGCAATCTATGAATATAAACACAGAAGAGAGCACATAGCTTAAAACCACACATAAACCTCGGATGCCATCTCATGGTCTTACTCCGGAAAAAATCCACCACACGATGCGATCCTATACGAGAAACAAGTCTCTGCCTTAGCCTGTCTACTGTCGATACGAAAGGTGCACTGAACTCAAGATGCCAAGCAGCTCTCCGGTCGGCGCTGTAATGAGCGTGTGCGCGCACCGCATGCTACTGCAAACCATGGGGGGTGCCGGGTCTAGTGGCAAGCTGCCCAGGTCCAGTCACCATGCCTAACTAATCTCTGGATCGGTGTCACTGACATAGGGGTGTGAGACCTGAACACGTGAACTATGTCAGCCTGAACCACCGCACTTGAGGCTAAGGAACCGGTCGTCGTAGGCTTACACTAGGAAGCCGTCCTTGCTCTATCAGGTGGTAATCAATGGCTACGGCTGAACACGCTGAGGACGTGTCGATTGCTGGGGACAAGGCAATGCCATGTCATCATCCCGATCGTTGGGGCATTTAACAGTCTGCCACCCTCACCCAAGATTGCAGGGTGTAACGGCCCAGGTTTCTATTCTGGTTCTCGAGGTGCTTCTGGTTCAGATTCAGTGGTTCGGTTGGGCCGTTAGAGCTATTTTGACCCTTAGGGGTATTTTGGTCTTTTTGATCCCTGGGCAGAATTTGTGGTTTTTCAGAGCTTCGAGGCAGCCCCTGCCTTTGTTGAGGCTTGTTTGTTGGTGGCTGCGAGTCCCGAGATGTTTGGGCTATTCGTTTGGGAGTTCGGTTGTGATTTGGGTTTTGGGCAAAGTGATGGTTGTTTGGGTGTTTCCTTTGGGTTTCAAGCCCGGGCCCTCAGTGTTGATTTGGGAGGTTGTTTTAAGTGAGATTTGTTGATTGGAAAATGTAGCTTCAGTCGGGTCTCGAAGGAGGAAGCCGGGAAATTGGATTTGAGGATTTTAAGGATTTTTGGAAAATTGGATTTAAATGGATAAGTTTGAAAATGAGGATAAAATCCCCATTTTTCCCATTTTTCCCCATTTTTCCTTTTTTTCCTTTTCTTTTCCATTTTTTCTCTTTTTTCCTTCTCTTTCTCTCTCCTCCAACCCGACCCCAGCCCCTGACCACGCCCGAGCCCCCCCTGCTCGCCCACCCAGCACGCCCACACCTGAGCCAGCCCGATCCCAGCTGCACAGTGCCGTGCCAGCGTCGCACAGGTCCTCCCCAGCTCACTAGCCTGCCCGATCGCGTCGCACAGTGTCGCCCAGGCAGCCCGAGTCGCGTCACTCAGCCCTCGCCCAACCCAGCGTCGCCCTCACCCTGGTCCGTGCCGCCTCGCACTGTGCCGAGCCCGTTCGCCCTGTAGCTCGTCGTGCCATCCCGAGCGTCCCTGAGCCCGTCGCCTCGCGTCACCTCGCGCGCGCTCCCCTGTGCTTGCCGAGCTCGCGCCCGATCGCCGCCCTCAGCCGCCGAGCGCGCGCACGCGTGCGCCGCGCCACCACTCTCCCGCTCTCCGCGCCTCGCCTCGCGCCCTAGCGTGCCCCTACGCCCATGTCCGAGCCCCAGTAGCGCCCGATTGCTGCACGTGACCCACCAATCATCCTGCGCCCGGCACTGCTTGTTGTGTGTTGGCTTGCCCCGAGCCTTGTGGCTTCTCGAATGGTATTTCCCGAGTCTTTTCTTCGTTGGGCCTGGATTTATTGGCTGCTGGTTATGGATTTATTGGCCTGTTTTATTGTATTTGATTCGGGTGCTTTATTTGATGTATAGGCTGTTCGGGATCGATTAGAGGCTCGAGGATCGCTCGTTGATTTATTATGATCTGTAATTGTTTTATGCTTGTCCCAGGTAAGGATTTCTTACCGTGGTTGTGTGGACCCTGCGATATATCTCGATTGTGCCTTGTATGCTTGTTTACTGTTATGAGCATGTTAGAGATAGAGCAGTTTGATTGATTTCTTGCTAGCATGTTTGCCTGATTTTACATGTTAGTGCCATGCTAGGTTTGTTCTCACAAAGATGCTTATGATTCCTGCTTAAGTTGTAGTATCATGCTAGGTAATGTGATTTATGTCGGTCATTGCTTGCTAGCCAGGAATCATTGATTTTGCTCTGTACTCTTAGATAGAGTTGTAGGGTTTGTCATCATCCAGAGGCTTAGCGGACATAACGTACTTTGTCCCCACTGATCGGGAGTAAAGTGTGCCCAGCATAACGTATCTTGCTTCCCCCTCCGGTCGCCAAGGTGGATTTAGCTCAGGTCGGGAGTAAAGTGTGCGCAACATAACGTATCTTGCTTCCCCGACCCGCCGGTTGTGGAGTTAGCTACCCATTTCGGCATAAGCCTAGTTTGTAGCCTGCTAGAGCGGAACCCTGCCCTGGCCGGTTCTTAGCTTCAGGTCGGTGGATCATGCTGCACCGATGAGCGCCGAGGGCCTCGCGCTACTGTGATCAGTGACACCGCTTCGGAGTCATAGGCATGGGTACCTGGCCCACGTAGTTTGCCCTTAGGCCCCCGCATTTACGCCAGTTGCAGAGAGCATGCAGTGTGCGCGCACACGCGTTAGTTGCCGGTTCGGAGAGCTCCCCTGGGCTAATGTCGTGAGTACACCATTCCTTCCGTTAGATCATAACTTCAGGTACTCTCCCGTAAGTCCAGCTTAGTGCAAGGGCAAGGAGGCCCTTGAGGACATTCTAGGGATCAGTGTATTCCCCCCGAGTGACAGATACCTCGGTGATGTCAAGGATTGGTCAGTGTATCCAATCCCTAGGCCAGAAGAAAGAGACTTCCGATGACTCCAGATCTTTCTTTGTAAGCTCGTTGAGCTATGATCTGTGTTGGTAGTTGTTTGCTTGCATGCTTTGGTACTAGATGACTGATTATATCGTATTGTACCCCGGTTGGGGATTCTTACTGTGTAATTCGTTACTCAGCCTTATTTTTGTGGTTTTCCACAGGTAACCAAGGTGCGAGACAGGATGGCTGGAGAAAGAGCTGTGATCATGGAAAACCCGTTGTTCAACTCTGAGTCTTATGTTTATGTTGATGTTTTAAATGTTCTCTGAATGCATGTAGTTGGGCACGGAGCCCTAGGGTGTTTTCTGAATGTATTTCTAGATTCTAGCATTGTGGTAAAGTTTGTATGTTTTAAATAAATCTATGATCAGAGTAAGTTTTGTAAATGTATTTGTCTTGGAACAGGTGCTTGGAAACAGGGACAGGTTCCAGGAATTGATGTTGATTTTTAAATGGATGTTTTATGTTTTAGTTTTTACTTAGAATCCGAACACCATCTTGCAAATTTTTTGTAGATTTGTATGCATGCATTGAGGTAACGGCCTATTTTAGAACCCTTTCGGGTCGGGTCGTTACAGGCCGACTGGGCGACGGGCATGCTGCTTGGGCGATCTGCTGCTCGGCTGGTGCTTGGGAGAGGAAGCTTGGGCGGCTAGGGGATTTGGGAGAAGAAACACTCAAACCTAATTTCCTTTCTTTTAATCAAATGCACCAAAACCCCAAGGACTCAAGGAAAACCAAGACATGCAGCCGAAAGAGTAACAAGAACCTCCTGTGGCTCAACTGGCCACTCCAACCACCTTACTTCCTAGCACCTCGGGTTCGAAACCCAACTGCTTCAATTTATCTCTCAATTTTTCTTTTGCATCTCACCATGCCCAAACACATCCACTATAACGGCCCAGGTTTTCATCCCGGTCTTCCAGGTATGCCCTAGGGGTATTTTGGTAATTTAGTCTGGCCGTCAGGGCCGTTTATGTCTTTTTCAGTTGTTAAAATTATTGGATGGACTTAAGTAGGATTTTGATGCTTTGTGGATGTATTTGGGCATGGTGAGATGCAAAAAAAAATTGAGAATTAAAGTGTAGCAGTTGGGTTTCGAACCCAAGTGGTCTGGGAGGATTTTGATGTTTTGTGGATGTATTTGGGCATGGTGAGATGCAAAAGAAATCTTGATTAGCCTTGGGTCTTTGGGTTTTTGGTGCATTTGATTAAATGAAGAGAAAAATAGGTTTTCTTCTCTTTGGGATCTCCAAACTCCATGGCCGCTCAACCCTTTTCCTCAAGCTCCATTGCCGTGATTTTCTTCCCCGTGCCAAGCTTCGTCCATCAAGCGTCGTCCCGGCCGAGCAGCAGCCCAGCCTAGCAGCAGCCCAACCGAGCAGGTCGCAGCCAGCAGAAACCGTTGTGTAGCGCCAGATGCCCCAAGCCAGCAGCAGAGCCGAGCAGCCCAGGCACTGTCGCAGCCTGTCGCACGCCCAGTAGCGCCTCACGCCCATCGTCGCAGCCCATCCGCCCCTCGTCGCGCGCACCAGACGCCATCGCCGCGCACTAGATGACTGATGTATCGTATTGTACCCCGGTTGGGGATTCTTACTGAGTATGTTTATACTCACCCTTATTTCTGTGGTTTTTCCACCAGGTAACTTGGGACAGCACCAGGATGGCTAGTGGAGGGAGCTGTTTGATCATGGGAACTGCCGGCACTCTGTCGTTTATTGTTTGCATTTATTTATTCAGCATGTAGATGGACATGAGTCCTAGGGGAATGATGTTAAAGTTGTTTAAACTGTTTTGAATGTTCTTTTATAAATACTGGCCAGGCTTGTTTTACCTTGTTGGATTTTCTTTAATCAAAATTGTTGGTTATGTTTTAAGTTTTCCCCGTTTCCCCTAATGTTTTAAAAAGTTTTAAATATGAGCACTAAACCGCTTGTTGAAATATTTAACTTGCATGCTGAGTGAGGACCTAGGTTTAGGACCGTATTTCAGGTCGGGTCCTTACACTAACGAGAACCTAACAAACACAACAACAATCACAATCCATAGGACTAAATATAATAAAGTAAATGGTTTCGGCTCGTGTGCAACTCATGGGCACGGCGACGCGCGATTGACAAAGCGTGCACGAGCGTGGATGCCAGCTGGCGATGGTCGCACGCCGGGCGTCTTTGGGCTATGCGGGTGGGCGCTACCGCACGACTCGCTCGAGACCACGGAGGGCGGCGTGCAGACGAGGAGCGGGCGGCCGGCCGTAGGCGCGAACGATGGACGCGGGCGCGCGAGCGAGCGACGTGAAGCGTACTGGGCGATCTGGTGCGCTCGACGGCTGCGACGGCCTGCTGCTAGGCGATCGGATGCATGCAACGGCTGCGATGGCCTGCTGCTGGGCGATCGGGTGCGTACGACGGCTGCGATGGCCTGCTGCTGGTGCGTGCAACAGGGGCGACGGGCTGGGCGATCTGGCTGCTTGGCTGGCTCCTCTCGGTTAGCTGCACAAAACACACACACAGATCCTCTTTTCACTCGGCGAGCAAGAACACCTATTAGAGAAGATGAAGAGGACAAAGAATCTTACCCGGAATGACGATCGAACCACGGGTCTGCTAGGGAGATGGAAGTCGGCTTGGGGCTTGGGAGAGAATGGCTTGGGCGGCAATGGTGTTTTTGGAGAAGAAAGACAAAACCCTATTTTCTTTTCTTTTAATCAAAAGCACCAAAACTCCCATGATCCAAGGCTAACCAAGATATGTCGCGGAAAGAGTAACTAGAGCACCCATTGGCTCAACTGGCACGCAACCCAACAAGCTTCTCGGAGACCCGGGTTCGAATCCCAACTGCAACACAATTACCCTTCATTTTTACTTTTGCATCTTCCCATGCCCAGACATAACCACAAAGCCTAAAAAACCTACAAAAGACCATCCAATAATTTTTAACAACTGCAAAAGACATAAACGGCCCTGACGGCCAGACCAAATTACCACAATACACCTAGGGCATACCTGGAAGATCGGGATGAAAACTTGGGCCATTACAATATTCCCTCCTTTTTATGACTTTCGTCCCCGAAAGTCCTTAAGACTGAAACAGCTCAGGATAATGCAATCTCATTTCGTCTTCCCGCTCCCAAGTGGCTTCCTCTAAACTCTGACTCCTCCACTGAAATTTTACCAGACGGATCTCACAATTACGCAACGTCTTAGTCTCAAAGGCAAGAATCCCCACTGGCTTCTCCTCGAAACTCAAATACTCATTCAGCTGCAAAGGCTCAAAGTCCACAATGTGCGACGGGTCCGGCACATACTGCCTCAACATCGATACATGAAAAACACTGTGCACCGCTGACAATGACAGAGGTAGAGCTAACCGATAGGCAACTCTGCCAATCCTCTCCAGAATCTCAAACGGACCAACAAAACGGGGACTTAACTTCCCACGCTTACCAAACCTCAAAACACCGCTCATCGGTGCAAATTTTAGAAACACATGTTGTCCAACCTCAAACTCTAAATCCCGACGCTAGACATCGGCGTAACTCTTGTGCCTGCTCTGAGCTGTCAACATACGAGCTCTAATCTTCTGCACTGCAACATTAGTCAACTGCAGCAACTCGGGACCCAAAACCTGCCTATCACCAACCTCTTCCTAGAACACAGGAGACCGGCAACGCTTACCGTACAAAGACTCGAATGGAGCCATCTGAATCGTCGACTGATAATTGTTATTATAGGCAAACTCCATCAGATACAGATACTGGTCCCAACTGCCAGGGAAGTCCAACACACAAGCCCTCAACATGTCCTCAAGAATCTGGTTCACCCTCTCAGTCTGTCCATCCGTCTGAGGGTGAAAAGCTGTGCTGAAACTGCACTCGGTGCCTAAACCTTTCTGGAGTGCTCTCCAGAAACGAGATGTGAACCGCGAATCACGGTCAGACACAATCCTCACCGACACAATCCACGGTATAAGTGTCTCTACCGGGAATGAAGTGTGCGCTCTTGGTCAAATGGTTGACTATCACCCAGATATGAGAGAACTTCCTCAGAGTCCTCGGCAAACTAGAAATTAAGTCCATGGAGATCTCTTCCCATTTCCACTGAGGCACACTCAGCGGCTACAACAAACCGGCTGGCCTCTGCCTGGGTGCCTTCACTTGCTAACAAGTGAGACACCGACTGACAAACTCTGCAACATCTCTCTTCATACCCATCCACCAGAACGTCTGCTTAAGATCCTGATACATCTTGGTACCCCCGGGGTGCCAAGCAAACGGAGAACTATGTGCCTCTGAGAGCAACTCTGCTCGCAATCCTACAACATCCGAAACACACAAACGACCTCTGTAAGTCAACCCACTGTCTAGTGATTACACGAAATCAAAATCTCCGTCAGCACTAACCCTGTCAAACAATCTCTTTAGTGCGGGGTCATTCAGCTGGCTATCAATAATCCGCTGCCTGATCGACGACTGAACTGTCAACTGAACTACTCTGGCGGTAACCTCACCCAACAACACTGCAACCTCGGCCCGCTCGAACTCTTTCCGCAACCTGGGCTGAGAACTCAACAACATCGCGGAGTGCGACGTCTTCCTACTCAAAGCATCAGCCACAACATTGGCTTTACCCGGATGGTACAAAATCTCATAGTCATAATCCTTTACGAACTCTAACCACCTCCTTTGCCTCATTTTCAACTCCTTTTGAGTAAACAGATACTTGAGGCTCTGGTGATCAGTGAACATCTGAATATGCTCACCATACAGGTAATGCCTCCAAATCTTCAGCGCAAACACTATGGCTGCCAACTCCATATCATGAGTCGGGTAGTTCTGCTCATACGGTTTCAGCTGACGGGAAGCATAGGCAATGACCTTCCCGTGCTGCATCAACACACAACCGAACCCGAACTTAGAAGCATCTCTGTAGACCACGAAACCACCTGTCCCCTCCGGGACTGCTAACACTGGGGCTGAAGTCAAACTACGCTTGAGACTGGCAAAGCTCTCATCACACTTACCATCCCAAACAAACTCGACACCCTTCCTCGTCAGACGAGTGAGGGGCGAGGCTATGGCGGAAAAGTCCTTAACGAACCGACGGTAGTAACCTGCCAAACCTAGAAAGCTGCGAATCTCGGCAACTGAAGTCGGCTTGGCCCACGAACTCACGGCCTCAATCTTCGCGGGGTCCACGGCTATACCATCTCTCGAAACTACGTGACCTAGGAAGGCCACCTGCTCCAACCAGAAGTCACATTTGGAAAACTTCGCATAAAGCTGGTTTTCCCTCAAGGCTGCCAATACTCGCCTCAAATGCTCTGCATGATCCTCCTTAGACCTCGAATAGATCAGAATATCGTCAATGAACACGATGACGAAGCTGTCCAAAAATGATTTAAACACCCTATCCATCATGTCCATAAACGCTGTTGGGGCATTGGTCAATCCAAACGACATGACCACAAACTCGTAGTGACCATATCTAGACCTGAAAGCTGTCTTAGGAATGTCGGCATTCCTGATCAGCAAC
Organism: Sicyos edulis; assembly: GCA_036507275.1. Taxonomy (NCBI): domain Eukaryota; kingdom Viridiplantae; phylum Streptophyta; class Magnoliopsida; order Cucurbitales; family Cucurbitaceae; genus Sicyos; species Sicyos edulis. The sequence goes on along the minus strand of JAYKKH010000062.1, from coordinate 43,194 downwards.
TGATGGTAACCGGATCTCAGATCTATCTTGGAGAACACGGAAGCTCCCTGAAGATGGTCAAACAAATCATCAATACGGGGCAACGGGTACTTATTCTTCACTGTCACCTTATTAAGCTCGCGATAATCAATACATAAGCGCATCGAACCATCCTTCTTCTTTACAAACAAAACTGGTGCTCCCCACGGGGACACACTTGGACGGATGAACCCTCGATCTAACATCTCCTGCAACTGAACCTTCAGTTCCTTTAACTCGTCTAGCGCCATACGATACGGAGCCTTCGAGATAGGGAGGGTCCCTGGCTCGAGCTCAATTGTGAAGTCAACCTCTCTCTTCGGGGGCAACCTCGGTAACTCCTCAGGAAACACATCCGCAAACTCCTGCACGACCGGCACCTAATCAACAGTCAGCGAGGGGCGGCTCTCCGCAGACAACTTGGCTAGGTAGCCCCAAGCTCCATGAGCTAGCAAACGACGAGCTTTCACAGCCGACACCATCGGCAGGCAAACTCCACCCTAGACTCCATGAAACTTAAAGCTGGGCCGACCCAGCGGCCTGAACACTACTTCTTTCCGGTGGCAGTCAATCAACACGTGGTTAGTAGCTAACCACTCCATACCAAGAATCACATCGAAACCACTCATAGGCAGGACTATGAGCGTGGCTACAAGCAACTCTCCAGATATCTCGATTCGGCCATCCTTAATCTTATCTCTAGCTAACATATTTACTCCCGAAGGAGTTGCAATAGATAACTCAAAACCTAGACGCTCTAATCTCAACCTAGCATGCTCAGCAAACAACACAGATACAAACGAATGCGTAGATCCGGAATCAAACAAGACAAATGCGCAGTGATCTAAAACAAGAAGCGTACCTGCCACAACGGCATCTATACGCTCGGCCTCCTGACGGGTGGTAGCAAACACCCGACCCTGCTGCTGCTGCACTGGCTGAGCTGCCATAGCTGGCTGATCACAAAAACGGGCCATATGCCCCTCTCTACCACAACGAAAACACAACCTGGGCCCTGTCTGACAAGTAGCACATGCGGGAATCAGCCTGGGACCGCCCTTCTGGCGAGGCTGGAAACGGGCCGGAGCTCTAAGTTGATCCCGGTTCGGAAATTGACCTTGGCGACGCTGGCCGCCACGTCTGAAATCAAACTTCCTCTTATAGCCCACTGCAGTTGGGACAAGACGCTAAACTGGAGTAGCAACAATCCGCTCAACAAAATACTTCCCATTATAAATGGTAGCCAACTGAACCGCTCTAGCATAAGTGTTAGGGGACTGTGCCCTGACATCCTGAGACACACCCTGCCTGTAAGGACCCGACCCAAATGGGGTTCTAAAATAGGCCTTTACCTCAATGCATGCAATCAAAACAAAAATCAATAAGCAGGATTGGTTTTCGGATTCTAAGTGAAAACTAAAACATACAAACAACCATTTGAAAAGTCAACATAAAATTCCTGAAACCTATCCCTGTTTCCAAGCACCTGTTCCAAGACAAATACATTTCCAAAACTCACTCTGATCAGAGATTTATTTAAAACATTCAAAACTTTCCAATAGTTACAACAGCGCTAGAATCCGGAAAAATAGTCAGAAAACAACCTAAGGCTCCGTGCCCAACTACATGCATTTAGAGGAAAATAAAACACAAAGAATCGTAGACATAAACTCAGAGTTCGAACAACGGGTTTCCATGATCACAGCTCCTCCTCCAGCCATCCTGTCTCGCACCATGGTTACCTGTGGAAAACCACAAAATAAGGGTGAGTAACGAATTACTCAGTAAAAATCCCCAACCGGGGTACAATACGATATACATGGTCATCTAGCAGAAAGGTATGCAAGCTATGAATATAAACACAGAAGAGAGCACATAGCTTAAATCCACACATAAACTTCGGATGCCAACTCAGGGTCTTACTCCGGGAAAACCACCACGCGATACGATCCTATACGAGAAACAAGTCTCGACCTCAGCCTGTTTACTGTCGATACGAAAGGTGCACTGGCTCAAGATCCCGAGGAGCTCTCCGGTCGGTGCTGTAATGAGCGTGTGCGCACACTGCATGCTACTGCAAACCATGGGGGGTGCCGGGTCTAGTGGCAAGCCGCCTGTGTTCACCACCATGCCTAACTAAATCTCTCGGATCGGTGTCACTAACATAGGGGTGTGAGACCTGGACACGTGAACTATGTTAGCCTGAACCACCGCACCTGAGGCTAAGGAACCGGTCGTGGTAGGCTTACACCAGGAAGCCGTCCTTGCCCTAACAGATGGCAATCAAGGGCTACGGCCGAACACGCTGAGGACGTGTCAACTGTCGGGGACAAGGCAATGCCATGTCATCATCCCGACCGTTGGGGCATTTAACAGTTTGCCACCCTCACCCAAGATTGCAGGGCCTGCTGTTAGGGTTAGCTAAACCCTAACGGGGGATCAGGGACGGAGTACCGCCTCGTACGTCCCTGCCGTGGATGCAAGTTACGTTATGCATCCTGGGCCGGATGATGCTACCTACCATATCTCAAACCTATAAACAGATACAACAAACAATCCAATACGTGCTCAGCAGATACAACGAACCTAGCATGATACTACGAAGCAAGAACAGATAACGAGCATGCCAGCACGGAACAACCTAGCATGGACTAACATGACAAACAACATAAGAAATCATGCCAGTCGGGAATTCAGAACAGAGCACCTATCACTAAACATGCTGATAAACACAAACAAGCATACAAACAGCAATCACATATAATATCGCATGGCCCACACAACTCCGGTAAGAAATACTTACCTGGTCGGAAGGCAACTACACACAAGAATCCTAAGCTACGATCGATCCCGAGCTATCTAAAGCGAACCTAACAAGCACAATAATTATCACAATCCATAGGCCTAAATATAATAAAATAAACAGGGCTCAGCTCGGGAGAAACTCACACGGCATGGCTGACGCGCGGACGGAAAGGCTACACGGTCGGGGCTGCTATTGGGCGCTTCTGGGCGGCAGGGATGCAAATAGCGCTGGCGCTGGGCGCGGGCGGGCTGGCTCAGACAAGCTGCGGGTGAGACAAGGGCGCGAGGCGCAGACGCGGACGCACAAACGCGGGCGTGCGGGCGCGAGCTCGGCTGGGCGATGGCGTCTGGTGCGAGCGACGGGGAGCGGATGGGCTGCTCTGCTATGACGATGGGCGTGCGGCGCTGCTGGGCGTGCGACTGGCTGCTACAGCGCCTGCGCTATTCGACTCTACTGCTGGCTGGGGCATCTGGCGCGACACAGGGGCTGCTGCTGGCTGCGACCTGCTGCTCGGCTGGGATGCTCCTCGGCCGGGACGACGCTCGATGGACGAAGCTTGGCACGGGGAAGAAAATCACGGCAATGGAGCTTGAGGAAAAGGGTTGGGCGGCCATGGAGTTTGGAGATCCCAAAAAGAAGAAAACCTATTTTTCTCTTCATTTAATAAAATGCACCAAAACCCCAAAGACCCAAAGCTAACCAAGATATGCCGCGGAAAGAGCATGAATAACAGCTCGAGGCTCACCCGGCAACGATAGACAACTAACCTCCCAGACCACCTGGGTTCGAAACCCAACTGCTACACTTTATTTCTCAATTTTTATTTGCATCTCACCATGCCCCAAACACATTCACAAAGCATCAAAATCCTACTTAAGACCAACCAATAATTTTAGGAACTAAAAAAGACATAAACGGCCCTAACGGCCTGACCAAATTACCAAAATACCCCTAGGGCATACCTGGAAGACCGGGATGAAAACCTGGGCCGTTACAATATGTAAGAAACCCGACCCAAAACATGGTCCTAAACCTGGGTTCTCACTCAGCATGCAAGTTAAATATGATAACAAGCGGTTTAGTGCTCATATTTAAAACCTCTTCAAAACATATGAGAAGGGGGAACCCTTAAAACATAACCAACAATTACTTTTAAACAAACCAACAAAGTAAAGCAACCTGGCCAGTATTTATAAAAACATTCAAAACAGTTTAACACAACTTTTTAAACAATGTTCCCCTAGGACACCTGTCCATCTACATGCTGAATAAACAATGCAATAATAAATGACAGAGTGTCGGCAGCTCCCATGATCAATCAGCTCCCTCCGCTAGCCCTCCTGGTGTTGTCCCAAGTTACCTGAAAGATAAATAAGGGTGAGTATAAACATACTCAGTAAGAATCCCCAACCGGGGTACAATACGATACATCAGTCATCTAGCACCTCAACATGCAAGCAAACAGCTATCAACACAGATCATAGCTCAACGAGCTCATAATGCAAGATCTGGAGCCATCGGAAGTCTCCTACTTCCAGCCTAATGATTGGTTATCCTAACCAATCCCGGGACATCACCGAGGTATCTTTCACTCGGGGGATTGATCAGCTCAAAAGCTGATCCCAAGGATGTCCTCAAGGGGCTCTTGCCCTTGCTACTAATCTGGACTTACGGGAGAGTACCCGAAGTCTGCAACACAATTACCCTTCATTTTTACTTTTGCATCTTCCCATGCCCAAACATAACCACAAAGCCTTAAAAACCTACAAAAGACCATCCAATAATTTTTAACAACTGCAAAAGACATAAACGGCCCTGACGGCCCGACCAAATTACCAAAATACCCCTAGGGCATACCTGGAAGACCGGGATGAAAACCTGGGCCGTTACAATATTCCCTCCTTTTTACGACTTTCGTCCTCGAAAGTCCTTAAGATTGAAACAACACAGGATACTGCAATCTCATCCCGTCTTCCCCGCTCACGAGCGACCTTCTCTGAACTTTGACTCCTCCACTGAACTTTTACCAAACGGACCTCACGATTACGCAACGTCTTCGTCTCAAAGACCAGAATACTCACAGGCTTCCCCTCGAAGCTCAAATCCTCAATCAGCTGCAAAGGCTCAAAGTCCACAATGAGTGATGAGTTCAACACATGCTGCCACAACATCGATACATGAAAACACTGTGCACAGCTGACATCAACGGAGGAAAGGCTAACCAATATGCAGCTCTGCCAATCCTCTCGAGAATCTCAAATGGTCCAACAACAGGAGACTCCTATTCTCCGGCTTACCAAACCTCAACACAAAAACACGCACTGTCCAACCTCAAACTCTAAAACTCGACGCCGAACATTGGCGTAACTTTTCTGCCTGCTCTGAGCTGACAACACTAAGTCTAAACTCCTGCACATCACCTCTGGTCAAATGCAGCAACTCAGGACCCAAATCAAAACTGATGGCCACCAACTTTTTCCCATAACACTGGAATCCTGCAATACTTACCATACAATGCCTCAATGGAACCACAAGAACTGACCGCTGAGAACTGCAACCCAAGGCAACCTCATTAAACCACACTGGTCTCCCGCTGCCTAATCAAGGAAACACCAACTTGCAACAAGCTCCAAACGTTCTGGATCACTCCTCCCAAAAGACCATAGGTCAGAGGGTGAAAACACTACAGAACTGCACTCGGCTCATAAGCCTCTTAACAACGCTCTCCAGAACCACGGTTCGTCAACGTACTGCCTAGAATAAACCTTTGTTGCCACACCCTGGTGACAACAACTCCGGCCTGAAACTGCCATGCCACTACTCCACAGTAATGACATCTCCACCTGGGCGAGGTGCGAGCTCTAGCAACTGAAACCAATCCTCCAAAAATCCGAACTCACACAACAACCTCAACTAGTCGACAAATACCACACACTGGAACTCACAATCCAACAACTTGAGTGCTACGAACTCGGAAGCCTAACCAACCGCACACTGCATAACCACGCCAACCTACTCAACTCTAGCTCGACTCAAATCACTGGCTGGACAAGTCAGCCTGCCAACAACCGGGCCCCAGAGGGCTCCCTCCACCAAACTTACCTCCATGCAAGCAACGGAACGAAGCTCGCCTCAAATATGAAACGCATCTCACAAGTCCAAACGATAACACATACAGGCTTAACCCTCTAGCTTAAGTTTATTGCACCTTCCCACCGAAACTTCATAAACGGGACTCCACTACTCGGTTAACACCAACTACCAAGAACCAGATTACCAATAATGGCTGGCAGAGCACAAGCCACACTAACCAGCAAGGATCCCTCGAAAGGTCAAGACCCTAATCCAACCACAATGGTGCAACCTCAACCCACAACTGATACAAAGGAGTTCTTCAACTACAAAGGTGCAACAGCTTCCATGCCAACACACAAAAACCTTAACCAACTAGGCCAAACACTCATAGGAGGCAGAACAACCCTTACCACATGTAAAAACCCGACCTGAAAACGATGCTAAACCTAGGTCTTTACTCAGCATGCAAATGAAAAGCATAAAAGGACCCGACCAGGGTCGAGTTGTAAAACTTTTCAAACATAAGGGCAGAAAACATTAAAAATAAAGTAACATTCATTAAGCAAAACCTTTCAAAATAAAAGCGAAGGATGATCATCAAGATTTTCCATAAAAACATAAAAGCGATTCAAAACATAAGTTTTCCCTACGGACCAATGTCCAACTACATGCTGAAATCATAAAGCAAAGAAAATAAGACACGACAGAGTGTCAAGAGCATCCATGATCCCCAGCCTCCTCCGCTAGCCGCCTCCTCGGTGTTGTCCCAAGTTACCTGTGGAAGAAACCACAATAAGGGTGAGTATAAACATACTCGGTAAGAATCCTCGACCGGGTACGATACGATGCAATCAATCATCTAGCAACCTAGTACACATGCCACAAATATCAACACGGATCTTAGCTCAACGAGCTCACAAGGCAAATCTGAATCCTCGGAAGTCTCCTACTTCCGCCTAATGATTGGCTCTCAAAACCAATCCCGGACATCTCCGAGGGTCTTTCTCCTTGGCCAATTGATCACCAAAAACCGATCCCAAGGATGTCCGACACCCTCGACGGTCTTTCTCCTCGACCAATTGATTAACTCTAAAGTCAGTCCCAATGGGTGTCCTCAAGGGCCTCTTACCCTCGCTTATAAATCGACTATCGGAGAGTACACGAAGTCCGCTCTAAATCGGAAGGAATTGGAGTACTCACGAACAAGAGGCAGGGAGCTCTCCGAATCGGCAACTAAAGCGTGTGCGCGCACACCGCATGTTGCCGCAACCGCATAAATGTGGGGGCCTAAGTAAAAACTACGCGGGCAGTGCGCATGCCTAAGACTCGGAAAGCAGTGTCACCGAACACAGAGTGCGAGGCCCTCGGCACTCATCTGTGCGGCTGTACCACCGACTGGTTAAGAACCGCCAAGGCAGTGCTTGCACCGCTAAGGTGGTTCCGCTCTAGTAGGCTACAAACTAGGCTTATGCCAATGAGGTAGCTAATCCTCACCGGGTCGCTGGGAAACAATGTACGTTATGCTTCGCTCTACTCCCCGACCGGGGGGGACAAGGTACGTTATGTCCGCTCTCAAAGATCTAGATGATGACAACCCTACTACACTAGCTAGAGTATAGAGTAAACGATTCCTGGCTAAACATACATAATCATCATCCATCATATATAACCTAGCATGATACTACGAACTTAAAGCAGGAATCTCAAGCATGCTGGAAGAACGATCCTAGCATGGCACTAACATGTACAAACAATCAAACATGCTAGCAGGAATGCAATCACAAGCTGTCCTATCCACTAATCATGTTCATAAAAGTAAACATGCATATAAGGCACAATCAAGAAAGCATCGCAGGGTCCACACAACCACGGTAAGAAATCCTTACCTGGAAATAAGTGGAAAATGCTAACACGAGTCAAGCAAGACCCTCGAACTTTAAAACGAACTCGAGCAACCTAGGCATATTAAAAGCATCCTAAATAAATATACAGCATCCAGCAGCTTAAAAATCAAAAGGGAAAAGGCTCGAGAATTACCAACCGAGAGGACACGGGCTCTCGCAGCAAGAAGGCGGTATGGCGGGCGCTGGCTGGTGCGGCCAGTGCTTGGTGCTGGCGCTGGGCTCGAAGCGGCAAGGCGAAGCGGACGGACGCGGTGAGCGGGCTCGCGACACGCACGCGTCTGGACGGCGGGCGCCGCGACGGCGATCGGCCGCGGCGGCGGCGCGCGCGAGCGAAGCGAAGCTGGCTGGGTTGGCTCGCGGGCGAAGCGCTCGATCGGCTGGGCGTGTCGCGCTGCAGGCGACGGGACTGGGCGTCAGCGACGGCGTCGGGCGGTGATGGGCGTGCGACGGTGGGGCTTGCTTCGCAGAGCGGCGGCGGGGCGGGCGGGGCCGAGCGGCTCAAGGGTGGCTCGGGCGGTGTGGTCTGTCCGCGCAGGCTAGCTAGCTGCGGCGAGTGTGGTGCGATGTGGTCAGGGGCTTGCTCGGTACTGGGTGGTGCGGCCGGGTTAGGGTGCTTGGCTCGATTTAGGAGAGAGAGAGAGAGAGAGAGAGAATGCGCTATGAGGGGAAAATTAGGGGTTTTCTTGATTTTCCTTCTTTTCCTTATTTTTAAATAGGTTAGAGACCTAAATTCCCTTCCCAAGGCTTCCTCTTGCGGTCCCGCTAAAACAACCTTTTTTTTTCTTTTTAATTAAGACTCTTTTCTAAAACTCCAAATTCACCATTTAGGGCAAGGGTTCAAATCCCGATGGAACCAATTAATTTTCAATTAATTTTCCCATTAACCTAAATGCTACCAAACTTCTAAACAACTAACCCAAACTCCTTGGGTTTTGCAATCACATCAACAAGCCACAACGAAGGCCGAAATGACCCTGAAATCCTGAAAATCCTCAACCTCTGGCCGGGGAGCAGAAAGACCAAAATACCCTTAAAGGTTATAAAGCTCTAACGGCCCAACCGATTGCCCCAATACTCAACCGAGAGTACTGGAAACCGGAATGGAAAATCGGGCCGTTATAATACTCCTCCTTAAACGACTTTCGTCCCCGAAAGTCCTAAGATCGAAATACCTCGGGTAATGAGTCCTCATCTCATCCTCTAGCTCCCACGCGCTTCCTCTCGCCCTCTCGATGCCTCCAAAGAACCTTTACTAAACTTATCTCCCCTTGCGCAATACCTTGCGCTCATAAGCCAAAATCTGCACGGGCTTTTCCTCGAAGGATAAATCTTTACTCAACTCTAAGGGCTCATGCTCTAGCACGTGCGACGGGTCTGCCACGTACTTTCTCAGCATCGAAACGTGGAACACATTATGCACCGCTGCTAAGGACGGGGGTAAAGCTAACCGATAGGCCACTGCTCCGATCCGCTCAAGGATCTCAAAAGGCCCTACAAACACTGGGCTCAACTTGCCTCGCTTCCAAACCTTAACACCCCGCGCATAGGTGCTACCTTGGGAAACACATGTTGACCCACCTCAAACTCCAAATCTCTACGCCTCACATCGGCGTAACTTTTCTCGCCTACTTTGTCAACATCAACATGCGAGCCCTTATCTTCTCGCAGACCGCGTCGTTCGTCATCCGAGTAACTCGGGTCCCGTAACTCGCCTATCACCAACCTCCTCCCAAAACACTGGGGATCTGCAACGCTTACCATACAACGCCTCGAATGGGGCCATCTGAATAGTCGCCTGATAGCTGTTGTTGTAAGCGAACTCCATCAAATACAGGTACTGGTCCCAACTGCCTGGGAAGTCCAAAACGCAGGCTCTCAACATATCTTCTAGAATCTGATTCACCCTCTCAGTCTGACCATCGGTTTGAGGGTGGAAGGCAGTGCTGAAGCTGCACTCAGTTCCCAAACCCTTCTGGAGTGCTCTCCAGAAGCGAGAGGTGAACCGAGAATCCCGATCTGACACTATCTTCGCGGGTACCCCATGGTACCGCACAATCTGCTCCAGGAATAACTGTGCCCACTGTTCCACGGTATAACTAATCCTCCCGGGAATAAAGTGTGCACTCTTGGTCAGCCGGTCTACTACTACCCAGATCTGCGTAAACCCTCTCGGTGTCCTCGGCAACCCAGAGATATAATCCATCGAAATCTCGTCCCACTTCCACTGTGGAACGCTTAATGGTTGCAATAAACCTGCAGGCTTCTGCCTGGGAGCCTTCACTTGCTGACAAGTGAGACACCGGCTAACAAACTCCGCTATATCCCGCTTCATGCCCATCCACCAAAATGCCTGCTTGAGGTCCTGATACATCTTGGTACCTCCTGGGTGCCAAGTGAATGGGGAACTATGTGCCTCGGCGAGCAATTCTGCTCGAATCTCCGCGTCGTCCGGGACGCACAACCGACCTCTGTACCTCAAGCCTCCGTCTGGTGCCACAACAAAGTCGAAATCGCCATCAGCCTCAACTCTCTCGAGCAATCTTTTAACTTGGGATCACTCACCGGTCATCGATGATCCTCTCGCTTAAGCGACGGCCGAATCGATAGTCGGGCTACCTCGCGGTAACCTCTCCCAACAAAATCTGCGATACCGATGCGCTCAAGCTCTTTCGACAATTCAACTTGGGAGCTCAAAGAAAGTCGCTGAATGCGACGCCTTCCTACTCAACAGCATCGACCACAACGTTGGTTTTTCCGGGATGATACAAGATCTCGCAATCGTAGTCCTTTACTAACTCGAGCCACCTCCTCTCGCCTCATGTTCAACTCCTTCGAGTGAAGAAATATTTGAGGCTCGTGGTCCGTGAACAATCGAATCCTCTCACCATATAAGTAGTGCCTCCAAATCTTTAGGGCAAAAACAATCGCAGCCAACTCCATATCATGAGTTGGATAGTTCTTCTCATAAGGCTTCAACTGCGGAAGCATAAGCTATCACCTTCCCATGCCGCATCAACACACAAACTAAACCATACTTGGAAGCATCACTATAAACTACGAAACCTCATGTTCCTTCCAGTCATCGCCAACACAGTCTTTGTTGTCAAACCGAGCTTAAGTCGGGCAAAACTTTCCTCACATCTAGCATCCCAAACAATGTCAACACCCTTCTTTGTCGACGGGTTAGGGGTGCCGCTTAGCGGAAAAGTCTTTCACGAAACGTCGGTAATAACTCTGCTGCACCAGAAAAGTCGCATATCTCGGCGACCGTCGTCGGTCTCACCCACGAGCTAATCGCCTCTATCTTTGCGGGGTCCACCGCTACACCATCTGCCGACACTATATGCCCAAGGAAGGCTACTCTTTCTAGCCGAACTCACACTTAGAGAACTTTGCGAACAATGGTTCTCTCGCAATGTCACAAAACTTGCCTCAAATGCGAAGCATGGTCCTCCTTTGTCCTGAATAAATCAAAACGTCGTCTATGAATACGATGACAAAGTTGTCCAAGAATGCCTTGAACACTCTGTCCATCATGTCCATAAACGCCGCTGCGGGGCGTTCGTTAGTCCAAAAGACATGACCACGAACTCATAATGACCATACCTCGATCCAACGCGGTCTTCGGATATCCGCATCCCGAATCCTCGCTTGATGGTACCGACCTCAAATCAATCTTAGAAAACACCGAGGCTCCTGAAGCCGATCAAACAGATCATCTATACGGCGGGGATACTTATTCTTCACCGTGACTTTATTCAAATTTCTATAGTCTATACACAAATGCATGGATCCATCCTTCTTCTTAACAAACAGATGTGTGCTCCCCACGGGGACACACTCGGTCAGATGATACCTCGATCCAACATCTCTTGCAACTGCACTTTGAGCTCTTTTAACTCAGCTGGCGCCATACGATACGGGGCTTTAGAAATGGGAAGAGTCCCTGGCTCCAACTCAATGGTGAAGTCTAACTCCCGCTTCGGGGGTAAACCCGACAACTCTTCAGGAAAGATATCTGCAAACTCTTGCACCACAGGGACCATGTCAACAGTCAACGCAGTACTACTATCTCCTGATAGCTTTGCCAAGAAGCCCCAAGCTCCTCGAGCCAACAATCTATGGGCTTTCGCTGCTGAGATCAATGGCGGGCAAGTTCCGCCTTGGACACCGCGAAACTTGAAGCCCGGCTTCTGAGGCGGCCTAAACACCACTTCTTTCCGGCGGCAGTCTATCAATGCATGGTTCTCTGCCAACCAATCCATGCCAAGGATCACATCGAAACCGCTCATAGACAGCACTATGAGGGTAGCCTCTAAAATCTCATCGATATCTCAGATCCGCCATGCTTAACTCTCTCATCGCTAGCTAACATACTCACACCCGAAGGAGTTGCAACACACAGCTCAAACCCTAGAGGTTCGAGTTCCACACAAGGTTGTCTAACGAATGCATCAGAAACAAAGGAATGGGTCGAACTCGAATCAAACAATACAAATGCATAGTGCTGTAAGACAAGCGTGTACACCACTGAATCGCATCATCGATGCGCTCCGCCTCCGGCGAGTAGTGGCAAACACCCGCCTCTGCCTTTGCTAAACCCCGAGTGCAGACCGCCCAAATGCCCTTCCTTGCCACATCTGTAGCAAGCACGGGGCGACGCTCCGCACAAACCAAAGTGTGCCTTTCCACACTTGTTGCAAAGGGCTGGCTGCCTGGCCCCACCCTGCTGGCGATCGTGGGCTCTCCCCTGTGGTCGGCGCTGATCTCGACCTCTAGACTGGCCCTGACGGCGAGTCTGCTGACCAGCTGAGCGGAAACCACTAGAAGTCCCAGACTTCCTCTTATGCCCGGAATATCACTGAGCAGCCGAATTGATCGAGCCGGTACAATCAATCCTGCATCGGCGGATACTTCGATTATAAATCGTGGCCAACTCCACTGCTCGGTCATAACTCTCAGGGGCGAGTGCTCGAACATCCTAAGCAACCTCCTTTCTCAGCCCACAAATAAACTTTTTAGTCTTAAGCTCCTCAGTGGCAATGAGCTCCAAGGCAAAGTAGCTATACTCAGAGAACTTCTTTTCATAGGCAGCAATACTATCTGATCCTCAGATTCGAGAAGGCCTCTGCCATCTCCTCACCGAGCCTCGTCATTAACATACTTGGCTCTGAACTTCATTCTAAAGAACTCTCGTGTGGTGGAGAAGACCCACCGGTCTAGCTCTATCTGTGGACTCCCACCACCACTCACCGTGTCGGAGAGAACATGGGCCGCGCATCTCGGCCTCTGTACATCCGGGCATCCCATAACTCTAAAGATGTACTCCATTCTTGCCAACCACCCGACCGCCACAAGTGGGTTCTCTCAAGCATCAAATTCCCTTGGCTTCCACTTGGTGAAATCTTTCAACCACTTGCCAAACTCAGCAGCTCCTCTGCACTATCAAGTGAGTCTCGACCGTCTCCGATGACCACCCGCCCCTCCGGTTGAGCTACCGGAGCTACCGGGGCTATTGGAGCCGCTCGGGTGCTCGCCGCATGAGCTGTGTGTCAACCGGGCCATCTATGCCCTAGACTCCTCTCTCTACGCCGCTAGCCGCGCTGAGTCTCGCCTCTCGCTCGGCCATTAGGCCCATCATCATGTCTCTCATAGCGAAATATCTCCTCCTGAGCTGCACCTTGAGGCATAGCAGCCTCCACCCCTTCTCGGGGGCAAGTTAGCCTCGGTGCCACGGGCGCCTACGAGCTCGATATACTCGGCTGCTGCGGCTCTGCAGCAGATCTCTATTTGCGCTTCCAGACGGACTGCTCCCATCACTGCGTGTAACATGCATATCGGCGATCTACACGGAAACCACAACGGGTTAGTCCACGCTCGGACTTTCTCTCGCCAACAAAGATAACACATGTGTATCGCATATAGTATCGTAAACAAAAACCCTTAGCTTCATCGAACTTAGACAAACTCGGCGGCGTGGAGGCCGAGATCATGGGAACACAACCTACAAACAGGTTAGTCTACAGAATCTATGACTCTGTGCTCTGATACCAACTATAAAAACCCGACCTGAAAACGGTGCTAAACCTAGGTCTTTACTTAGCATGCAAGTGAAAAGCATAAAAGGACCCAACCAGGGTCGAGTTGTAAACCTTTTCAAACATAAGGGCAGAAAACATTAAAAATAAAGTAACATTCATTAAGCAAAACCTTTCAAAATAAAAGCGATGGATCGATCAAGATTTCTTTCCATAAAAACATAAAAGCAGTTCAAAACATACGTTTTCCCTACGGACCAATGTCCAACTACATGCTGAAATCATAAAGCAGTAAAATAAGACACGACAGAGTGTCACAGACAGATCCATGATCCCCACTCCCTCCGCTAGCCGCCTCGGTGTTGTCCCAAGTTACCTGTGGAAGAAACCACAATAAGGGTGAGTATAAACATACTCAGTAAGAATCCCCGACCGGGGTACGATACGATGCAATCAATTATCTAGCAACCTAGTACACATGCCAAAAATATCAACACGGATCTTAGCTCAACGAGCTCACAAGGCAAATCCGGAATCCTCGGAAGTCTCCTACTTCCGGCCTAATGATTGGCTCTCAAAACCAATCCCGGGACATCTCCGAGGGTCTTTCTCCTCGGCCAATTGATCACTCAAAACCGATCCCAAGGATGTCCGACACCCTCGAGGTCTTTCTCCCTCGACCAATTGATTAACTCTAAAGTCACCCCCAATGGGTGTCCTCAAGGGCCTCTTACCCTCGCTATAACCGACTATCGGGAGAGTACACGAAGTCCGCTCTAAATGGAAGGAATTGGTGTACTCACGAACAGTAGCCCGGGGGAGCTCTCCGAACCGGCAACTAAAGCGTGTGCGCGCACACCGCATGTAACGACCCAGGTTTTTCTTCCCGGTCTTCCAGGTATGCCCTTGGGGTAATTTGGTAATTTGGTCGGGCCGTCAGGGTCGTTTGTGTCTTTTCCAGTTACTAAAATTATTGGATGGTTTTTGTAGGTTTTTGGAGGGGTTTGTGGTTTGGTTTGAGCAAGGTTTGATGCAAAAGTAAAAATAAAGGAAATTGTCTTTGCAATGGGGTTTGAACCCGGGTCTCTGGAAAGCTTGTGGAGATGTGTGCCAATTGAGCCATTAGGTGCTCTTGTTGCTCTTTCTGCATCACATCTTAGTTAACCTTGGATCTTTGGTGTTTGGTGCATTTGGTTAAATGAAATAGAAATTAGGTTTATTCCATCTTCTTCTCCAAATCACCTCTTGGCCGCACAAGCTCTCCCTCTCCATAGCCCTTGCCGATTCTTCATCCTTGCAGCTCCCTTGGATCGTTCATCATCATTCCGGTAGGTATCGATCTTCCTCTTCTTCTTCTCATCCGTTTGGTGTGCTTTTGGCCAAGTGAAAAGAGGTTTGTTGTGTGTGTTTGTGTTGATTGCACCACCGAGAGAAGCCCACCACTGACCATCGTCGCACGCCCACCGGCCGATCGCGACGCCAGATCGCCCCTGCCGTCGCACCAGATCGCCCGATCGTTGAGCGACCCCGCGCGCGCCATCGCTCACCAGTCGCCCAGATCGTTGAAGCGACCGCCGCGACGCCATCGCCGCCAGTCGCCAAGACGCGCCATCGCCGCCAAAGTCGCGCGCCAGATCCACCGTCGCAGCCCTCCCGCGACGCCATCGCTGCGTCGTCGTGCGTGCGCGTCGCGCAGCGGCGCCCGACGCCACCCTGCGCTGCGGTAGCGCAGCGCTGCGCCCGCGCCACTGCCAGTGCCGCTTGCCAGCGACTCCAAGCTCGTGTCGTCGTGCGCGTGAGTTCCCGAGCCGAGCTTGTTTGTTCTATTGTTGTTTAGACATTTTAGATGCCGATTATTGTTGGTTTGCTAGGTTCCCGCCGCTAGCTCGGGATTGTTCCGCAGCCTTAGGATTTGTGTGTAGAAGCCTCCCGACCAAGGTAAGGATTTCTTCTTCGAGTTGTGTGGGCCTCGCGTATATTTGTGATTGTTGTTTTGTATGCCTGTGTATGATTATTAGCATGTTTAGCCCTAGGTGCTCTGCTCAATTCCTGATCGGCATGAACTCTTGTATTGTTTCTCATGTTATGTAAAGACCCACCCCAAAGGGGGCTCTAAATGGGCCTTTACCCCAATGCATGTAGTGAAAATAAAAGACATTATGAAAAATACATTTCGATTCCAAGTAAAAACAGAAACATTCAACAACCAAAACATACGTTTCCAAAAGCACACTCGATCGAGATTTATTTAAACCATTAAAACAATCCACAAGTACCAATATGCCGGAATCCATAAAACGTAAGAAAACATCCCGGGCTCTGTGCCCGCCTACATGCATTCAGGGAAATAATAAAAAGTGAAGAGTCATGATAATTAAAATAAAACAATCGTGAGATGACAAGAGGTTCCATGATCATAGCTCCTCCTTCACCATCCCTGTCTCCCGCTTGATTACCTGTGGAAAACCACGTAATAAGGGTGAGTAACGAATTACCCAGTAAGAATCCCCAACCGGGGTACAATACGATATACATGATCATCTAGAAGAATGTATGCAAGCTATGAGTACAAACACGAGAGCGGAGCACATAGCTAAGTCCACACTTGGACCTCGGATGCCAACTCGGGGTCTTAGTCCGAAAATACCACAACACACTAAACGCACTATACGGAACAAGTCCCGCCTCACCGCCCTCACGCCGATACGAAAAGGTGCAATCGCTCAAGATCCCGAGGAGCTCTCCATCGGGCGCCAGTAATGAGCGTAAGGATGCACCGCGTGCTTCTACAGCACTATGGGGGTGCCAGTCTCTAGTGGCAAGCGCCCATATCCGGATACCACGCCTAACTAAATCTCTCGGATCGGTGTCACCGACATAGGGGTGTGAGACTCGACACGTGAACTATGTCACTGTACCACCGCACTGAGGCCAAGGAACGGGTCATGGTAGGCTTACACCAGAAGCCGTCCTTACCTTAACAGTGGCAATCAGGGGCTACCGCCGAACACGCCGAGGACGCGTGCCGCCGCCGGGACTAGGCATTGCCAAGTCATCATCCCGACCATTGGGGCATCGCTTAGACTACCACCCTCACCCAAGATTGCGGGGGCCTACCGGTTGGGATAGCTAATCCCTCACGGGGTCCAAGGACGGAGAACTGTCTCAATCGTCCTTGCCATAGATGCAAGATACTTTATGCATCGGGCCCGGATGATGCTATCTACCCGAATTCTAAACCTTAACAATAATAACGATCCCATCAATGCAAACCCAATACGTGCTCAACAGAGATACAAGGAACCTAGCATGGTACTACGAAGCAAGATGGATATCGAACATGCCGAATGGAACAACCTAGCATGGGCTAACATGAGAAACAATACAAGAGTTCATGCCATCGGAATACGAATGAGCACCTAGGGCTAATCATGCTAATAATCATACACAGCATACAAAACAACAATCACAAATATACCGCAGGGCCCACACAACTCCTGGTAAGAAATCCTTACCTTGGTGGAAGACTTTTACACACAAATCCTAAGTCATGGAACAATCCCGAGCTAGCGAAAGGAACCTAGCAAACCAACAATAATCGGCATCTAAAATATCTAAACAACAATAGAATGACAAGCTCGGCTCGGGAACTCACGCGCGCGACGACACGAGAGCTTGGGGTCGCTTGCAAGTCGCTCGGCAAGGTCGGGCGCTGGCCGCGCTACCGCACACGGCAGGGACACGCTACCGGCCGCGCTACCGCACGGCACGACGACATCGCCACTACCGGCCGCTACCGCACACGGCAGCGGGGACACGCGCGCGGCGAAGCGCGTCTGGCGAAGGCGCGCGCGCGCCGGGCGTGCGATGCGGACACGGCGAGCAACTCGGCAGGACGCGCGCGCGGCGAACGCCCGAGCGGGCGCGCGGGCGCGGCAGCTCGCAAGCGGACACGGCGAGGGCGTGGCGAGCGATCGGTACGGACGTCTTGGCGCCGGCGAGGACCTCTGGCGTCTGCGGCGATCGGGCGATCTCTCTTCTTTGAACGCGAGCGGGCGAGGCTGCGCGAATGTGTCCGGCGTGCGGCGGTGGCTCGACCGATCCGGGCGTCGCGACAGTGGCTCGCTCGACCGACCGTCTGGCGTCGAGGCGGGCCGGGATGATGGTCGCTCTCTCTACCGGGCCGCACAACACACACACACACACAACCTTTTTCTTACATTCGGCCAACAAACACCCAAATGAGAAGATGAAGAAGACGAAGACTTACCCGGAATGATGATGATCGAACCCAAGGAGATGCAAGGATGAAGAACTCGGCAAGGCTATGGAGATGGAGAGCTTGGGCGGCCAAGAGGTGTTTTTGGAGAATAAGATGGAATAACCTAATTCTATTTCATTTAACCAAATGCACCAAAACTCCAAACTCCAAGGTTAACTAAGATGTGATGCGAAAAGAGTAACAAGAGCACCTAATGGCTCAATTGGCACACATCTCTACAAGCTTCCCAGAGACCCGGTTCAAACCCAGTGCAAAGACAATTTCCTTTATTTTTACTTTTGCAACAAACCTTGCTCAAACCAAACCACAAACCCCTCCAAAACCTACAAAAACCATCCAATAATTTTAGTAATCGAAAGACACAAACGACCACGACGGCCCGACCAAATTACCAAATTACCCCTAGGGCATACCGGAAGACCGGGAAGAAAAACACAGGTCGTTACAATATTCCCTCCTTTTTATGACTTTCGTCCTCGAAAGTCCTTAAGACAGAAACACACTGTGGTAATGCAATCTCATCTCGTCTTCCCGCTCCCAAGTGGCTTCCTCGTAACCCCGACTTTCCATCAACCTTTACCAAACGAATCTCGCGATTACGCAACGCCTTGGTCTCAAAGGCAAGGATCCTCACCGGCTTTTCCTCGAAGTTCAAATCCTCATTCACCGCAAAGGCTCAAAGTCCACAATGTGCGACGGGTCCGGCACATACCGCCTCAACATCGATACATGAAAAACACTATGCACCGATAGTGATGGAGGTAGGGCTAACCGGTAAGCAACTCGCCAATCCTCTCTAGGATCTCAAATGGACCAACAAAACGGGGACTCAACTTCCCACGCTTACAAACCTCGTAACACCTCGCATCGGAGCAACCTTAAGGAACACATGCCGACCAACCTCAAACTCCAAATCTCGACGCCGAACATCGGCGTAACTCTTCTGCTGCTCTGAAATTTGTCAACATACGAGCTCTAATCTTCTCGTGACTGCACCATTGGTCAAGCTCGCAGAATTCGGGACCCAAAACTCGTCTATCACCGACCTCTTCCCGAACACGGGGGACCGACAACGCTTACCATACAATGCCTCGAATGGAGCCATCCGATCGCCGATCGGTAATCGTTGTTATAGGCAAACTCCATCAAAATCACGATATCGGTCCCAATCGCTCGGGAAATCAACACACAAGCCCTCAACATATCCTCGAGAATCGATTCACTCTCTCGATCGACCATCCGTCGAGGGTGAAAAGTCAGGCTTTGAAATCGCACTCTGTGCCCAAACCCTTCGGGCGCGCTCGAGAACGAGAAGTGAACCGCGAGTCACGATCGGACACAATCCTCACCGGTACACCATGATAACGGATGATCTGCGCCCAAAAGCAGTGCGCCCATCGTTCCCACGGTATAAGTGTCTCTACCGGGAATGAAGTGTGCGCTCTTGGTCAAACGGTCGACAATCACCCAAATCGAGAGAACTTCCTCGAGTCCTTGGCAAACCAGATATAAAGTCCATAGAGATCTCTTCCCATTTCCACTGGGTACACTCGATGGTCGCAAACAAACCAGTGGCCTCTCGCTGGGGTGCCTTCACTTGCCGACAAGTGAGACACCTACCGACAAACTCGCCACATCTCTCTTCATCCCCATCCACCGAAAGTCTCAGCAAGGTCTCGATACATCTTGGTACCCCGGGTGCCAAGCAAAAAAAGGGAATCAGGGCCTCCGAGCAACTCGCTGCATGAACCCGCAATGTCTGGAACACACAACCGCCTCTATAAGTCAACCCACCGCTGGTGAATACACAAAGTCAAAGTCACCGCAAGACTCGACTCACAACCAATCTCTTAAGTGCGGGGTCACCCAACCGGTACATCTATAATCCATTTGCTGAATCGACGGCCGGTGAGCAGTCAATCGAGCTACCCCGGCGGTAACCTCTCCCAACAACACTGCAACCTCGGCCGCTCGAACTCTCTCTGCGCAAACTGGGTGGGAACTCAACAACGCCGCAGAGTGCGACGTCTTTCTGCTCAAAGCATCGGCCACTACATTGGCTTTACCGGATGGTACAAAATCTCGCAGCCATAATCCTTTACCAACTCTAACCATCTCCTCTGCCTCATATTCAACTCCTTACGAGTAAACAGATACTTGAGGCTCGTGATCGGTAAACATCTCAATCCGCTCACCATACGGTGTAATGCCTCCAAATCTTCATTACAAACACCACTGCTTTGCCAACTCCATATCATGAGTCGGGTAGTTCTCGCTCATACGGCTTGGTGACGGGAAGCATAGGCAATGACCTTCCGTCTTTGCATCAACACACAACCTAATCCAAACTTGGAAGCATCATCAGAGACCACGAAACCACTGTCCCCTCCGGATCGCCAACAACATCGTGCTTTGAAGTCAAACTACGCTTGAGCACAGCAAAGCTCTCATCACACTCTTGTCCCAAACAAACTCGACACCCTTCCTCGTCGGGACGAGTGAGGGCGAGGCTAAAGCGAAAAAGTCCTTGACGAACCGACGGTAGTAACTCGCCAAACCCGCAGTCGCGAATCTCGGAATCAAGCTGAAGTCGGCTTGGCCCATGAACTCACGGCCTCAATCTTCGCGGGGTCCACGGCTATACCATCTCTCGAAACCACGTGGCCTAGGAAGGCCACCGCTCCAACCAGAAATCACATTTGGAAAACTTCGCATAAAGTGGTTTTCCTCAAAGCCGCCAATACTCGCCTCAAATGCTCTGCATGGTCTTCTTTAGACCTCGAATAAATCGAGAATATCGTCAATGAACACGATGACGGTTGTCCAAAAATGATTTGAACACCCTATCCATCATGTCCATGAACGCGGTGGGGCATTGGTCAATCCAAACGACATAACCACAAACTCATAGTGACCATATCCGGACTGAAAGTCGTCTTAGGAATGTCGGCATCCCCGATCCGCAATCGATGGTAACCGGATCTCGATCTATCTTGGAGAACACGAAGCTCCTGAAGGTGATCGAACAAATCATCGATCACGGGGCAACGGATACTTATTCTTCATCATCACCTTATTAAGCTCGCGGTAATCAATACATAAGCGCATAGAACCATCCTTCTTTTTCACAAATGAATCGGTGCTCCCCACGGGGACACACTTGGGCGGATGAACCCTCGGTCTAACATCTCCTCGCAGAATCGAATCTTGATTCCTTTAACTCACTGGCGCCATGCGATACGGAGCCTTCGAGATAGGGAGGGTCCACGGCTCGAGCTCAATTGTGAAGTCAACCTCTCTCTTCTGGGGCAACCCCAGAACTCCTCGAAACACGTCCGCAAACTCCTGCACGACCGGTGCATCATCAGAGACAGCGAGGGGCGGCTCTTCCCGCACAACTTGGCTAGATAGCCCCAAGCTCCATGAGCTAGCAAACGACGAGCTTTCACGGTGACACCATCGGCGGGCAAACTCCACCTGACTCCACGAAACTTAAAGGCGGGCCGACTGGCGGCCCTGAACACTACTTCTTTCCGGTGGCGGTCAATCAACGCGTGGTTAGCAACTAACCACTCCATACCAAGAATCACATCAAAACCACTCATAGGCGAAACTATGAGTGTGGCTACAAGCAACTCTCCGGATATCTCGATCCGGCCATCCTTAATTTTATCTCTAGCTAACATACTAACTCCCGAAGGAGTTGCAACAGATAACTCAAAACCTAGAGGCTCTAGCCTCAACTTAGCATGCTCGAAGAAACAACACAGATACAAATGAATGCGTAGAACCAGAATCAAACAAGACAAATGCGCAGTGATCTAAAACAAGAAGCGTACACCCACAGCGGCATCCGTGACGCTCGGCCTCTGACGGTCGTAGCAAACACTCGACCGCTGCCGCATGTTGGCCGAGCCGCCATAGCCGGCCGAGGACGAAACGGATCATATGTCCCTCTTTACCACAACGAAAACACACTGCGGGCCCCGTCGCATGCAAGCTCCAGTGTGGGTCCTCCCGCAAGAAGCACAAGCGAGAACTCGCTCGGGACGCCGCCTGCGGCGGGCTGAAACGGATCGGGGCCCTATCGCCGATCCGGCTTTGGAATCGCCCTTGGCGACGCCGCCGCCACCCGAAAGTCAAACTTTCTCTTACGCCCCACAGTGCTGCCGGGACGGAGATGGCCCGAGCGAGCGCGGCAACAACCGCTCGGCAGATACTTCCCATTATAGATCGTGGCTAATCGGGCTGCCCTAGCATAAGTGTCGGGGGCACGAGCCCTCGACATCACGGGAAACACACTGCCTCAAACCGGATATGAACTTCCGAATCTTGACTCTGGGGTGGCAATCAACCGAGGAGCAAAATATCCATACTCGAGAACTTGCGCTCATATTCCTCAATGGAATCGAACCTCCGCTTGAGTTCCGGAAGAGCTCCACCATCTTCTCCCGAGCCTCATCACCGATGAACTTTACCTTGAACTCACCCTTGAAGAACTCCCAAGTAGCGGGTGGAGACCAGGTGGTCTCTCGCTCAAGGTGGACTCCCACCACCATCTCATTGTGCCTCCTAGCACATGAGCCGCATATCTCGGCCTCTGCGAATATCGGGGCACACCATGATCGGGAAGGTGTACTCCAAATGGGCAATCCACACAGGCCGCCGCTAACGCATCACCGGTGGCATCAAACTTCTCGAGCTTCCACTTCACAAAATCCTTGACCACCTACCCAATTCCTCGGCACCTCTGCCATATCTCGCCTCACGGGCTACTTGCTCTGTGGAGCCGGAGGTGCTCTTGAGCTCTCTTTGAACCAATCGAGTCACCGCTCGATCTGGGCTCGGGACTCTTCCCATCCGCTTGCACGCCAACAAGGCTCAGGTCTCTCGCCTCTGGTCACTCAACATGCTGACCATAAAAGTCCTCATAGACTCGGCAAACTCTGCTCCAGGAGCGATCTCACGGCCTTCGATCGCCTCAACGCCCGCTCTAGGCGTAACAGAGGAGCCTGGCTGGTGGAATGCCATCGATGTCGGCTTGGGACGATGTCCTGCATGATCGAGATCCGATCCCGATACCTCGACTCGCTCTCGAACCTCCTCTCGATGCGGGTGGTATCATCTTTGGCGATCTACATCCAAACCAACAACGAATCAAAACTCACTGTCACCATTCCACAACACCAAACAAGGCATACACTAGATGATAGGTATTGTAAATTCTTAACCCTTTTCCTTTCTAAAACAATAAATCTAGGCGTGCTGATGACCGTATCCGAGTCTTGATGATCATGGAAAACGACCTACAACAAAGGTCGATCTCTGAGAATCTATGACTCGAGCTCGATACCAATCAGAAAGACCCAGACCCAAAAGGGGCTCTAAATGGGCCTTTACCCCAATGCATGTAGTGAAAATAAAAGACATTATGAAAAATACATTTCGGATTCCAAGTAAAAAGAAACATTCAACAACCAAAACATACGTTTCCAAAAGCACACTCGATCGTAGATTTATTTAAACCATTAAAACAATCCACAAGTACCAATATCTTTGGAATCCATAAAACGTAAGAAAACATCCTGGGGCTCTGTGCCGTCTACATGCATTCGGAAATAATAAAAAGTGAAGAGTCATGATAATTAAAATAAAACAATCGAGAGATGACAAAGCAGTTCCATGATCATAGCTCCTCCTTCACCATCCTGTCTCCGCGCTTGATTACACGTGGAAAACCACGTAATAAGGGTGAGTAACGAATTACCCAGTAAGAATCCCCAACCGGGTACAATACGATATACATGATCATCTAGAAGAATGTATGCAAGCTATGAGTACAAACACGGAGCGGAGCACATAGCTAAGTCCACACTTGGACCTCGGATGCCAACTCGGGGTCTTAGTCCGGAATACCACAACACACTAAACGCACTATACGGGAACAAGTCCCGCCTCACCGCCTACTTCGCCGATCACGAAAGGTGCACTCGCTCAAGATCCCGAGGAGCTCTCCAATGTATTGAATGAGCGTAAGGATGCACCGCGTGCTTCTACAGACTATGGGGTGCCGGGTCTGGTGGCAAGCCGCCCATATCCGGATACCACGCCTAACTAAATCTCTCGGATCGGTGTCACCGACATAGGGGTGTGAGACTGGACACGTGAACTATGTCACTGTACCACCGCACTGAGGCCAAGGAACGGGTCATGGTAGGCTTACACCAGAAGCCGCCCTTACCTTAACAGTGGCAATCAAGGGCTCTTTGCCGAACACGCCGAGGACGTGCCGGCCGCCGGACTAGGCATTGCCAAGTCATCATCCCGACCATTGGGGCATCGCTTAGACTACCACCCTCACCCAAGATTGCGGGGCCTACCGGTTGGGATAGCTAATCCCTCACGGGGTCCAAGGACGGAGAATCTGTCTTAATCGTCCTTGCCATAGATGCAAGATACTTTATGCATCGGGCGGATGATGCTATCTACCCGAATTCTAAACCTTAACAATAATAACGATCCCATCAATGCGGTCCAATACGTGCTCAATGAGATACAAGGAACCTAGCATGGTACTACTGAAGCAAGACGGATATCGAACATGCGAGAATGGAACAACCTAGCATGGGCTAACATGAGAAACAATACAAGAGTTCATGCCATCAGAATACTGAGCGAGCACCTAGGGCTAATCATGCTAATAATCATACACAGCATACAAAACAACAATCACAAATATACCGCAGGGCCCACACAACTCCGGTAAGAAATCCTTACCTTGGTGGAAAGACTTTTACACACAAATCCTAAGTGCGGAACAATCCCGAGCTAGCGGCGGGAACCTAGCAAACCAACAATAATCGGCATCTAAAATATCTAAACAACAATAGAAACAGCAAGCTCGGCTCGGGAACTCACGCGGCGCGACGACACGAGCTTGGGGTCATGGCAAGTCCCAGCTCGGCAAAGGTGGGGCGGCTGGCCGCTACCGCATCGGCAGGACACACGCTACCGGCGCGCTGCTGCACGGCACGGCACGGACACGCTACCGGCGCGCTACCGCACGGCAACGCGACACGCGAGGACACTGCTGAGGGAGCGTCGTCTGGCGGCGCGCGCTGCGCCGCGGCGTCGCGATGCGATGACACGGCGAGCAACTTCGGCAGGACGACGCGCGCGGCGACGTCTGAGCGAAAAGCGCGCGGCGCGAGCAGCCTCGGCAAGCGGACCGCGGCGAGGGCGTCTGGCGAGCGATCGGCCGGACGTCTTTGGCGCTGGCGAGACCTCTCGGCGTCGCGGCGATCGGGCGATCTCTTCTGGCTGGCGAACGGCGAGGGCTGCTGCGAATGTGCAGGCGTGCGGCGGTGTGGCTCGACCGATCTGGGCGTCACGATGGTGGCTCGACCGATCTGGGCGTCTGGTGAGCTGGCCGGGATGATGGCATTGCTCCTCTCGGGCCGCACAACACACACACACACACACAACCCCTTTTTCTTACATTCGGCCAACAAACACCCAAATGAGAAGATGAAGAAGACGAAGACTTACCGGAATGATGATGATCGAACCCAAGGAGATGCAAGGATGAAGAACTCGGCAAGGCTATGGAGATGGAGAGCTTGGGCGGCCAAGGTGTTTTGGAGAATAAGATGGAATAACCTAATTCTATTTCATTTAACCAAATGCACCAAAACTCCAAACTCAAGGTTAACTAAGATGTGATGCAGAAAAGTAACAAGAGCACCTAATGGCTCAATTGGCACACATCTCTACAAGCTTCCCAGGAGACCGGGTTCAAACCCAGTGCAGGCACAATTTCCTTTATTTTTACTTTTGCAACAAACCTTGCTCAAACCAAACCACAAACCCCTACAAAACCATCCAATAATTTTAGTAATCGGAAAAGACACAAACGACCACGACGGCCGACCAAATTACCAAATTACCCCTAGGGCATACACGGAAGACCGGGAAGAAAAACACAGGTCGTTACATGTTAGCCCATGCTAGGTTGATCCATTCGGCATGTTCGATATCTGTTCTTGCTTCGTAGTATCATGCTAGGTTCCTTGTATCTGTTGAGCACGTATTGGGTGCATTGAATGAATTGTTATTATTGTTATGGTTTAGAGTTCAAGTAGGTAGCATCATCATCCGATGCATAACGTAACTTGCATCCCCGATGAGGGGACGTATGAGATGGTACTCGTCCACGATCCCGTTAGGGTTTAGCTAACCCTAACGGTGGCCTGCAAATCTTGGGTGAGGTGGCGGTATTAAATGCCCCAACGGTAGGGATGATGACTTGGCATTGCCTCGTCCCCGCGATCGGCACGTCCTCGGCGTGTTCTGCGTAGCCCTGATTGCCACTGTTAGGGCAAGGACCGCTTCTCGGTGTAAGCCTACCACGACCGGTTCCTTAGCCTCGGAGTGCGGTGGTACAGTGACATAGTTCACGTGTCGTGTCTCACACCCCTATGTCGGTGACACCGATCCGAGATTTAGTTAGGCATGGTGGTGAACACGGCGGCTTGCCACTAGACCCGGCACCCCAAGAGTTTGCGGTAGCATGCGGTGCACGCTTACGCTCATTACTGGCGCCGGCGAGAGCTCCTCGGGATCTTGAGCGATGCACCTTTCGTATCGTCGATGAGAGCGCCGGTGGGCCGACTTGTTCCGTATAGCGCGTATAGTGTGTTGTGGTATTTTCCGGACTAAGACCACGAGTTGGCATCCGAGGTCCAAGTGTGGACTTAGTTATGTGCTCCGCTCTGTGTTTGTACTCATAGCTTGCATACATTCTTCTAGATGATCTTGTATATCGTATTGTACTGTAACGACCCAGGTTTTTCTTCCCGGTCTTCCAGGTATGCCCTAGGGGTAATTTGGTAATTTGGTCGGGCCGTCATGGTCGTTTGTGTCTTTTCCAGCTACTAAAATTATTGGATGGTTTTATGTAGGTTTTTGGAGGGGTTTGAGGTTTGGTTTGAGCAAGGTTTGATGCAAAAGTAAAAATTAAGGGATTTGTGTCTTTGCAGTGGGTTTGAACCGGGTCTCTGGGAGGCTTGTAGAGATGTGTGCCAATTGAGCCATTAGGTGCTCTTGTTACTCTTTCGCATCACATCTTAGTTAACCTTGGATTTTGGAGTTTTGGTGCATTTGGTTAAATGAAATAGAATTAGGTTTATTCCATCTTCTTCTCCAAAACTCCTCTTGGCCGCACAAGCTCTCCCTCTTCATTGCCTTGCCGAATTCTTCTTCCCTTGCATCTCCTTGGGTTCGATCATCATCATTCCGGCCAGCCGAGAGGAGCAGCCATCATCGCCGACCAGGCTCGCTTGCGCCCGAATCTGTCGGCGACCTGCGCCGCGCGCGATCCGCTTCGCGACCTTGCCGTTCGTCCCAGCGCCACGACAGACGCTTCGCCGTCGCCGTCGGTCCAAATGGTCGGATCGCGCTGCCGGATCGCGCCAAAGCATACAGCAGCGGCCAGATCGCCGTTCGTCCTCGCCCGTCGCTCGCCACGCGCGAGAGGTCCTCGCCAGTGCCAAGCGCGTCGGCCCGCATCTGCGTCACACACCGCCGCCGCGCCACGCCGCCGCGCGCCGCCCGACGTTCGCCGCGCGTATCGTCCTGCCGAGCTGCTCGCCGTGTCCGCCGCGCCGCGCCCGGCGCCGCGCGCGCCGCCCGAGCGCTTCGCGCGCGCGCATGCGCCCCTGCCGTGTCGTGCCAGCTCGCGCGGCCAGCGCAGCGTCCTGCCGTCTGCCGTGCAGTAGCGTGCCCAGCGCCAGGCCAGCTTGCCGCGAGCTCCAAGCTCGTGTCGTCGTGCGCGTTCCCGCTCGCTAGCTCGGGATTGTTCCGCGGCTTAGGATTTGTGTGTAGAAGCCTCCCGACCAAGGTAAGGATTTCTTACCGGAGTTGTGTGGGCCTGCGGTATATTTGTGATTGTTGTTTTGTATGCTGTGTATGATTACTAGCATGTTTA
Source organism: Sicyos edulis (assembly GCA_036507275.1). NCBI lineage: Eukaryota > Viridiplantae > Streptophyta > Magnoliopsida > Cucurbitales > Cucurbitaceae > Sicyos > Sicyos edulis. The sequence continues at coordinate 15,086 of JAYKKH010000062.1, read as the reverse complement.
GCCCTAGGTGCTCTGTTTCGAATTCTGGATCGCATGAACTCTTGTATTGTTTCTCATGTTAGCCCATGCTAGGTTGTTCCATTCTCGGCATGTTCGATATCTGTCTTGCTTCGTAGTATCATGCTAGGTTCCTTGTATCTCGCTTGAGCACGTATTGGGTGCATTGATTGAATCGTTATTATTGTTAAGGTTTAGAATTCGGGTAGATAGCATCATCCGGCCCGATGCATAAAGTATCTTGCATCTATGGCAAGGACGATTGAGACAGTTCTCCGTCCTTGGACCCCGTGAGGGATTAGCTATCCCAACCGGTAGGCCCCGCAATCTTAGGTGAGGGTGGTAGTCTAAGCGATGCCCCAACGGTCGGGATGATGACTTGGCAATGCCTAGTTCCGCGGCAGGCACGCGTCCTCGGCGTGTTCGGCGTAGCCCTTGATTGCCACTGTTAAGGTAAGGACGGCTTCTGGTGTAAGCCTACCATGACCCGTTCCTTAGCCTCAAAGTGCGGTGGTGGTACAGTGACATAGTTCACGTGTCCGAGTCTCACACCCCTATGTCGGTGACACCGATCCGGAGATTTAGTTAGGCGTGGTATCCGGATATGGGCGACTTGCCACTAGACCCGGCACCCCATAGTCAGTAGAAGCACGCGGTGCATCCTTACGCTCATTACAAACACCACGGAGAGCTCCTTGGGATCTTGAGCGATGCACCTTTCGTATCGTCGTGAGGCGGTGAGGCCGGGACTTGTTCCCGTATAAGCGTATAGTGTGTTGTGGTATTTCGGACTAAGACCACGAGTTGGCATCCGAGGTCCAAGTATAGACTTAGCTATGTGCTCCGCTCTGTGTTTGTACTCATAGCTTGCATACATTCTTCTAGATGATCTTGTATATCGTATTGTACCCGGTTGGGGATTCTTCTGGGTAATTCGTTACTCACCCTTATTCTGTGGTTTTCCACGGTAATCAAGCGGGAGACAGGATGGTGAAGGAGGAGGCTGTGATCATGGAATCCTGCTTGTCATCTCTGATTATTTTATTTTATCATGACTCTTGACTTTTGTTATTTCCCACTGAATGCATGTAGACGGGCACGAGTCCCGTGATGTTTTCTTACGTTTTATGGATTCCAACATATTTGTACTTGTGGATTGTTTTAATGGTTTAAATAAATCTCGATCGAGTATTCTTTTAGAAATGTATGTTTTGGTTGTTGAATGTTTCTGTTTTTACTTGGGATCCGAAAGGTATTTTTCATAATGTCGTTTATTTTCACTACATGCATTGGGGTAAAGGCCCATTTAGAGCCCCTTTTGGGTGGGTCTTTACGATTGGTATCGAGCTCGAGTCATAGATTCTGTAGACTGACCTTTTGTTGTAGGTCGTTTTTCCATGATCATCGGCACTCAAGCGATCATCAGTGCGCCTAAGTTTACTATTTGTTGTTGAAAAAGGGTTAAGAATTTACAATACCTATCATCTAGTGTATGCCTTGTTTGGTGTTGTGGAGTGGTGACAGAGCGAGTTTTGATTCGTTGTTGGTTTGGATGTAGATCGCCAAAGATGCGATCCACCCGTCTGGGAGAGGAGGTTCGAGAGCGTGTCAAGTATCGAGATCGGATCACGATCTGCGCAGGACATCGTCCCAAGCCGACACTCGATGGCATTCCACCAGCAGCTCCTCTGTTACGCCTAGAGCGGGCGTTGAGGCGTGCCCGAGCGGCCGTGGAGATCGCTCCCGGAGCGAGTTTGCTTGAGTCTATGAGGGCTTTTATGGTCGACATGTTGAGTGACCAGAGGCGAGACCCGAGCCTTATTAGCGTGCAGCGGGAAGAGTCCCGAGCCCCAGTTGAGCGGTGACTCGATTGGTTCAAAGTGAGCTCAAGAGCACCTCCAGCTCCTCGAGAGCAAGTAGCCCCAGAGAGGCGATATGGCGGTCTGCCGCCGAGGAATTGGGTAGGTGGTGAAGGATTTTGTGAAGTGGAAGCTTAGAGAAGTTTGATGCCACCGGTGATGCGCTAGCGCGCGGCCAGTGGATTGCCCATCCGAGTACACCTTCCCGATCATGGTGAGCCCCGATATTCGGAGGCCGAGGTGTGCGGCTCATGTGCTAGGAGGCACAATGAGATGGTGGTGGGAGTCCACCTTGAGCGAGAGACCACCGGGTCTCCACCCGCTACTTGGGAGTTCTTCAAGGTGAGTTCAAGGTAAAGTTCATCGGTGATGAGGCTCAAGAGAAGATGGTGGAGCTCTTCCGAGAACTGAAGCGAGGTTTCTCGATTCCATTGAGGATTATGAGCGCAAGTTCTCGAGTATGGATATTTTGCTCCTCGATTGATTGCCACCCCGGAGTGAAGATTCGGAAGTTCATATCTGGATTGAGGCGGGTGTTTCCCGAGATGTCGGGGCTCGTGCCCCTAACACTTATGCTAGGGCCGTCCGATTGGCCACGATCTATAATGGGAAGTATCTGCTTGGCGGGTGGCTTACCGCTCTGTTCGGCGTCTGTTCAGTGCGATGGGGCGAGAAGAGAAAGTTTGAGTTTAGGGTGGCGGCGGCGTCGCCAAGCGATTCAAACCCGGATCGGCGCAGGGCCCCGATCCGTTTCGGCCTCGCCGCGGCGGCGGTCCCGAGCGAGTTCTGCTTGTGCTTCTTGCGGGAGAACCCACACTGGAGCTTGCGAGCGGGGCCCAGTGTGTTTTCGTTGTGGTAAAGAGGACATATGATCCGTTTCTCATCCTCGGCCAGGCTATGGCGGCTCGGCCAATAGCAGCCGGCGAGTCGAGTGTTTGCTACGACCGTCAGAGGCCGAGCGTCACGGATGCATTTGTACTGTGGCGGTGCGCTTCTTGTTTTAGATCAACTGCGCATTTGTCTTGTTTGATTCTGGTTCTACGCATTCATTTGTATCTGTGTGTTGTTTCTTTGAGCATGCTAAGTTGAGACTAGAGCCTCTAGGTTTTGAGTTACTGTTGCAACTCCTTCGGGAGTTAGTATGTTAGCTAGAGATAAAATTAAGGATGGCGGGATCGAGATATCCGAGAGAGTTGCTTGTAGCCACACTCATAGTTACGCCTATGAGTGGTTTTGATGTGATTCTTGGTATGGAGTGGTTAGTTTTGCTAACCACGCGTTGATTGATTTGCCACCGGAAAGAAGTAGTGTTCGGATCGCCAGTCGGCCCGACTTTAAGTTTCGTGGAGTCGAGTGGAGTTTGCCCGCCGATGGTGTCACCGTGTGAAAGCTCGTCGTTTGCTAGCTCATGGAGCTTGGGGCTATTTAGCCAAGTTGTGCGGAAGAGCCGCCCCTCGTTGTCTGTTGATCAGTGCACCGTGCGAGGAGTTTGCGGACGTGTTTCTGAGGAGTTACTGGGGTTGCCCCGAAGAGAGAGTTGACTTCACAATTGAGCTCGAGCCGTGGACCCTCCCTATCTCGAAGGCTCCGTATCGTATGGCGCCAGTGAGTTAAAGGAACCGAAGATTCGATTGCGGGAGATGTTAGATCGAGGGTTCATCCGTCCCGAGTGTGTCCCCGTGGGAGCACCGATTCTGTTTGTGAAAAAGAAGGATGGTTCTATGCGCTTATGTATTGATTACCGCGAGCTTAATAAGGTGACGATGAAGAATAAGTATCCGTTGCCCGTATCGACGATTTGTTCGATCGGCTTGAGGAGCTTCGTGTTCTCAAGATAGATCGAGATCCGGTTACCATCGATTGGATCGGGGATGCCGACATTCCTAAGACGACTTTCGAGTCTAGATATGGTCACTATGAGTTTGTGGTCATGTCGTTTGGATTGACCAATGCCCCACCGCGTTCATGGACATGATGGATAGGGTGTTCAAATCATTTTTGGACGACTTCGTCATCGTGTTCATTGACGATATTCGATTTATTCGAGGTCTAAGGAAGACCATGCGAGCATTTGAGGCGAGTATTGGCGGCTTTGAGGGAAAACCCGGCTTTATCGCGAAGTTTTCCAAATGTGATTCTGGTTGGAGCGGTGGCCTTCCTAGGCCACGTGGTTTCGAGAGATGGTATAGTCGTGGACCCCGCGAAGATTGAGGCCGTGAGTTCATGGGCCAAGCCGACTTCGATTCTTGCCGAGATTCGCGACTTTACGGGTTTGGCGAGTTACTACTACGTCGGTTCGTCAAGGACTTTTCTGCTTTAGCCTCGCCCCTCACTCGTCTCGGCGAGGAAGGGTGTCGAGTTCGTTTGGGACAAAGAGTGTGATGAGAGCTTTGCGGTGCTCAAGCGCGGTTTGACTTCCGGCACTGATGTTGGCGATCCGGAGGGACAGTGGTTTCGTGGTCTCTGATGATGCTTCCAAGTTTGGATTAGGTTGTGTGTTGATGCAAAGACGGGAAGGTCATTGCCTATGCTTCCGTCATTTGAAGCCGTATGAAGCGAGTAACTACGACTCATGATATGGAGTTAGCGGCAGTGGTGTTTGCAATCAAGATTTGGAGGCATTACTGTATGGTGAGCGGATTGAGATGTTTACCGATCACCGAGCCTCAAGTATCTGTTTTTACTCGAAGGAGTTGAATATGAGGCGAGAGGAGATGGTTAGAGTTGGTAAAGGATTATGATGCGAGATTTTGTACCATCCGGTAAAGCCAATGTAGTGGCCGATGCTTTGAGTAGAAAGACGTCGCACTCTGCGGCGTTGTTGAGTTCAGCCAGGTTTGCGGAGAGAGTTCGAGCGGGCGAGGTCGCAGATGTTGTTGGGTGAGGTTACCGCGAGGTAGTAGCTCGATTATTTATTGGCCGTCGATTAAGCGGCGGATTATAGACGGCCAGTTAGGTGACCCGCACTTAAGAGATTGGTTGATAGAGTTAGTCTTGACGGTGACTTTGACTTTGTATATTCACGAGCATGGTGGGTTGACTTATAGAGCCGGTTGTGTAATCCGGACATTGCGAGTTTCTGGCGAGTTGCTCTCGGAGGCCTGATTCCCCTTTTGCTTGGCACCAGGGGTACCAAGATGTATCGAGACCTTAAGCGCACCTTTCGGTGGATGGGAATGAAGAGAGATGTGGCGAGTTTGTCGGTAGGTGTCTCACTTGTCGCCAAGTGAAGGCACCCATGCGAGAGGCCACTGGTTTGTTGCGACCACCGAGTGTGCCCGATGGAAATGGGACGAGATCTCCATGGACTTTATCTACGGTTTGCCAAGGACTCAGGAAGTTCTCTCGGTTTGGGTGATAGTCGACCGTTTGACCAAGAGCGCACACTTCATTCCCGGTAGAGACACTTATACCGTGGAACAATGGCGCAGATTGTTTTTGGAGCGAGATCATCCGTTATCATGGTGTGCCGTAAGGATTGTGTCCGATCGTGACTCGCGGTTCACTTCTCGTTTCGGAGAGCGCTCCGTAAGGATTGGGCACAGAGTGCGATTCAAAGCCAACTTTTCACCCTCAAACGGATGGTCGGTGAGAGAGTGAATCAGATTCTCGAGGATATGTTGAGGGCTTGTGTGTTGGATTTCCCGGCGATTGGGACCAGATGCTCGTACTTGATGGAGTTTGCCTATAACAACGATTACGATCGGCGATTGAGATGGCTCCATTCGAGGCATTGTATGGTAAGCGTTATCCGGTCCCCGTGTTGCAGGAAGAGGTCGGTGATAGACGAGTTTTGGGTCCCGAGTTCTGCGATTGACCAATGGTGCGATCACGAGAAAGATTAGAGCTCGTATGTTGACATTTCGAGGCGAGCAGAGAGAAGAAATTCTGCCGATGTTCGCGTCGAGATTTGGAGTTTGAGGTTGGTCGGCATGTGTTCCTTAAGGTTGCTCCAATGCGAGGTGTTACGAGGTTTGGTAAGCGTGGGAAGTTGAGTCCCGTTTTGTTGGTCCATTTGAGATCCTAGAGAGGATTGGCGAGTTGCTTACCTTAGCCCTACCTCCGTCCCTATCGGTGCATAGTGTTTTTCATGTATCGATGTTGAGGCGGATATGTGCGGACACAAATCGCACATTGTGGACTTTGAGCCTTTGCGGTGAATGAGGATTTGAACTTGAGGAGAAGCGGTGAGGATCCTTGCCTTTGAGACCAAGGCGTTGCGTGTCGCGAGATTCGTTTAGTAAAGGTTCGATGGAAGAGTCGGGTTACGAGGAAGCCACTTGGGAGCGGGAAGGCGAGATGAGATTGCATTACCACTGAGTGTTTTGTCTTAAGGACTTTCGAGGGCGAAAGTCATAAAAGGAGGGAATATTGTAACGACCAGTGTTTTTCTTCCCGGTCTTCGGTATGCCCTAGGGGTAATTTGGTAATTTGGTCGGGCCGTCATGGTCGTTTGTGTCTTTTCCAAATACTAAAATTATTGGATGGTTTTATGTAGGTTTTGGAGGGGTTTGAGGTTTGGTTTGAGCAAGGTTTGATGCAAAAGTAAAAATTAAGGGATTTGTCTTTGCAGTAGGGTTTGAACCCTGGTCTCTGGGAGGCTTGTAGAGATGTGTGCCAATTGAGCCATTAGGTGCTCTTGTTACTCTTTACTGCATCACATCTTAGTTAACCTTGGATTTTGGAGTTTTGGTGCATTTGGTTAAATGAAATAGAATTAGGTTTATTCCATCTTCTTCTCCAAAACTCCTCTTGGCCGCACAAGCTCTCCTCTTCATTGCCTTGCCGAATTCTTCTTCCCTTGCATCTCCTTGGGTTCGATCATCATCATTCCGGCCAGGCCGAGAGGAAGCGACCATCATCGCCGACCCGGCTCGCCGCGCCCGGATCTGCCGGCGACCTGCCGCGCGCGCGAATCCGCTTAGCGACCTTGCCGTTCGTCCAAAGAAGACAAATCGCCCACGCCGCCGTCGCCGTCGGCCGGGTCGAATCGCCGCGCGGATCGCGCCCGACAACAGCGGCCAGATCGTCGTTCGTCCTCGCCGTCGCTCGCCGCGCGAGGTCCTCGCCAGCGCCGCCCAGCGTCGGCCAGCGTCTGCGTCGCTGCCGCACGCGCCGCGCCCGCGCGCCTTTCGCCCGACACGTTCGCGCGCGCGCGTCCCTGTTGGTTGCTCGGCGTATCCGCATCGCCGCGCCCAGCGCCGCGCGCGCCATCGCCCGACGCTTCGCCGCGCGCGCGTCCTGCCGTCTTGCGTGCAGTAGCGCTAGCGCCGGTAGCGTCCTGCCGTCTTGCGTGCAGCGCCAGCCAGGCTTGCCAGCGGCTCCAAGCTCGTGTCGTCGTCGTGCGCGTTCCCTTCGCTAGCTCGGGATTGTTCGCGGCTTAGGATTTGTGTGTAGAAGCCTCCCGGCCAAGGTAAGGATTTCTTCACAGGAGTTGTGTGGGCCTGCGGTATATTTGTGATTGTTGTTTTGTATGCACGTGTATGATTACTAGCATGTTTAGCCCTAGGTGCTCTGTTGCAATTCTGGCCGCATGAACTCTTGTATTGTTTCTCATGTTAGCCCATGCTAGGTTGTTCCATTCGGCATGTTCGATATCTGTCTTGCTTCGTAGTATCATGCTAGGTTCCTTGTATCTGTTGAGCACGTATTGGGTGCATTGATTGAATCGTTATTATTGTTAAGGTTTAGAATTCGGTGTAGATAGCATCATCAGGACCGATGCATAAAGTATCTTGCATCTATGGCAAGGGCGATTGAGACAGATTCTCCGTCCTTGGACCCCGTGAGGATTAGCTATCCCAGCCGGTAGGCCACCGCAATCTTGGGTGAGGGTGGTAGTCTAAGCGATGCCCCAGCGGTTGGGATGATGACTTGGCAATGCCTAGTTCCGGCGGCCGGCACGTCCTCGGCGTGTTCGGCGGTAGCCCTGATTGCCACTGTTAAGGTAGGGCGGCTTCTGGTGTAAGCCTACCATGACCCGTTCCTTAGCCTCGGTGCGGTGGTACGGTGACATAGTTCACGTGTCGAGTCTCACACCCTATGTCGGTGACACCGATCCGAGATTTAGTTAGGCGTGGTATCCGGATATGGGCGGCTTGCCACTGGACCGGCACCCCCCATAGTGCAGTAGAAGCACGCGGTGCATCCTTACGCTCATTACAGCGCCCGCGATCGGAGAGCTCCTTGGGATCTTGAGCGAGTGCACCTTTACGTATCGTCGTCGGCGCGGTGGCCGGGGACTTGTTCCGTATAGCGCGTATAGTGTGTTGTGGTATTTCGGACTAAGACCACGAGTTGGCATCCGAGGTCCAAGTATAGACTTAGCTATGTGCTCCGCTCTGTGTTTATACTCATAGCTTGCATACATTCTTCTAGATGATCTTGTATATCGTATTGTACCGGTTGGGGATTCTTCTTTGGGTAATTCGTTACTCACCCTTATTCTGTGGTTTTCCACGGTAATCAAGGCGGGAGACAGGATGGTGAAGGAGGAGTTTGTGATCATGGAATCCTGCTTTGTCATCTCTGATTATTTTATTTTATCATGACTCTTGACTTTTGTTATTTCCCACTGAATGCATGTAGACGGCAGACACGAGTCCCAGGATGTTTTCTTACGTTTTATGGATTCCAGCATATTTGTACTTGTGGATTGTTTTAATGGTTTAAATAAATCTCTGATTAGAGTATGCTTTTAGAAATGTATGTTTTGGTTGTTGAATGTTTCTGTTTTTACTTGGGATCCGAAAGGTATTTTTCATAATGTCGTTTATTTTCACTACATGCATTGGGTTAAAGGCCCATTTAGAGCCCCTTTTGGGTCGGGTCTTTACATGTACCCCGGTTGGGGATTCTTACTGGGTAATTCGTTACTCACCCTTATTCTGTGGTTTTCCACAGGTAATCAAGGCGGGAGACAGGATGGCTGAAGGAGAAGCTGTGATCATGGAATCCTGCTGTCATCTCTGACCATTTTATTTTATCATGACTCTTGACTTTTGTTATTTCCCCTTAATGCATGTAGACGGGCACAGAGCCCCAGGATGTTTTCTTACGTTTTATGGATTCCAGCATATTTGTACTTGTGGATTGTTTAAATGGTTTAAATAAATCTCGATCGAGTATGCTTTTAGAAATGTATGTTTTGGTTGTTGAATGTTTCTGTTTTTACTTGGGATCAGAAATATATTTTTCCTAATGTCTTTTATTTTCAATACATGCATTGGGGTAAAGGCCCATTTAGAGCCCCTTTTTGGGTCGAGTCTTTACTGATTGGTATCGAGCTCGAGTCATAGATTCTGTGAAGACCGACCTTTTGTTGTAGGTCATCCTTCCATGATCACCAAAGACTCAAGCGATCATCAGTACGCCTAGGTTTATTGTTTTAGAAAGAAAAAGGGTTAAGAATTTACAATACCTATCATCTAGTGTATGCCTTGTTTGGTGTTGTGGAATGGTGACAGCGAGTTTTGATTCGTTGTTGGTTTGGATGTAGATCGCCAAAGATGCCGATCACCCGTCTGGGAGAGGAGGTTCGAGAGCGGTCGAGTATCGGGATCGAGATCGTCTGCGAGGACATCGTCCCAAGCCGAGATGATGGCATTCCACCAGCGAGCTCCTCTGTTACGCCTAGGCGGGCGTTGAGGCGGCGAAGCGCCGTGAGGCGCTCCCGAGAGCGAGTTTCTTGAGTCTATGAGGGCTTTTATGGTCGGCATGTTGAGTGACCAGAGGCGAGAGACCAGTGCCTTGTTAGCGTGCGGCGGGAAGAGTCCGAGCCCCGGTCGAGCGGTGACTCGATTGGTTCAAAGAGAGCTCGGTAGCACCTCGGCTCCACGGGAGCAAGTAGCCCAGCAGGCGAGATAAGGCGAGGGTGCCGAGGAATTGGGTAGGTGGTGAAGGATTTTGTGAAGTGGAAGCTTTGAGAAGTTTGATGCCACCGGTGATGCGTTAGCGGCGGCCAGTGGATTGCCCATTTGGAGTACACCTTCACGATCATGGTGTGCCCCGATATTGAGAGCCGAGGTGTGCGGCTCATGTCTTTGGGAGGCACAATGAGATGGTGGTGGGAGTCCACCTTGAGCGAGAGACCACCGGGTCTCCACCCGCTACTTGGGAGTTCTTCAAGGTGAGTTCAAGGTAAAGTTCATCGGTGATGAGGCTCAAGAGAAGATGGTGGAGCTCTTCCGGAACTCAGAAGCGAGTTACGATTCCATTGAGGAATATGGCGCAAGTTCTCGAGTATGGATATTTTGCTCCTCGGTTGATTGCCACCCCTGTGAAGATTCGAAGTTCATATCTGGATTGAGGCGGTGTTTCCCGAGATGTCGAGGCTCGGGCCCACGACACTTATGCTAGAAATACATCCCGATTGGCCACGATCTATAATGGGAAGTATCCTGCTTGGCGGGTTGTTGCCGCTCTGTTCGGCGTCTGTCCCAGCGTTGTGGGGCGAAAGAGGAAGTTTGATTTTTCGGGGCGGCGGCGCCCGCCAAGGCGATTCGAAGCAGATCTCTGAGAGCTCCACCGCGTTTCAGCCCGACAGGCGAGAGGACCCAGCGAGTTCCGCTTGTGCTACTTGTAGGAAAGTCCACGCGGAGCTTGTCGGTGGACCTAGATTGTGCTTCCGTTGTGGTAGAGAGGGGCACATGGCCCGTTTTTGTGATCGGCCAGCTATGGCGGCTCGGCCAATAGCAGTATAACAGCCAGAGTTTTCATCCGAGTCTTCCGGTATGCCCAAGGGGTATTTTGGTAATTTGGTCGGGCCGTCAGGGCCGTTTATGTCTTTTCTAGTTGCTAAAAATATTGGATGAATTTATGTAGGTTTGTGAGGCTTTGTGGAAGGGTTGAGCAAGATTTGATGCAAAACTAAAAATAAAGGAATTTGTGTTGCGGTGGGTTTTGAACCCGGTCTCCTAGAAAGCTTGTGGGGATGCGTGCGGATGAGCTAGTGAGAGCTCTTGTTGCTCCTTCCGGTCATTTTATGGTTAGCCTTGGATTTTGGAGTTTTGTTGTATTTGGTTAAAGAGAAAGGAAGCTAGGTTTGCATTTCTTCTCCAACACCTCACTTTGCCGCACAAAGCCGACCTCCCGGCCCAGCCAGATCCGCCCTCGACCAGCAGCTGCACCAGATCCGGCCGAAGGTAAGAGGAGGTGCCCATGTGTGTGTGTGTTGTTGCAGGTCTGCCCAGGCGCCGGATCTGCCCACCACGGCGAACCGCTGGCGAAGACGCCGGTCGCACGATGAGCCGTCGCGCGCCAATGCCGGCCCGTCGAATCTGCCGGCGGCCGCGTCGAAACAACGTCGGTCGGCCACAGCTCGCCGTCGCGCGCCAGGCCAGCGTCGAGATGCGGCGGCACGCCCGACGCAGCGTCGGTCGGCCACACTATCGCCGTCGCGCGCGCCGCGCCCGTCGAATCTGCCGGCGGCCACGCCCGAAGCAACGTCGGTCGCCACTATCGCCGTCGCACACCAAGCAAGCCGCCCGATCCGTCCATCGCCGCCCGATTCGCGCGAGCCGCCGCGCACGCCCGATTCGCGCGCAGCAGCGAATCGCCCGTGTCGCGCGCCTTCGCTCCGGCGCTTCTTGCCGCGCCCGAGCCTTCTCGCTCGTGCCCGGCCCTGCGCCCGAGCCGCCGCGCGCGCGCCGCCCCTGCCGTGCTCCAGTAGCGTGTCGCCCGCTACAGCAAGCGCCCTGGCGCTTTGCCAGCGCCGCCAGCCAGCCCACCTGGCACACTGCAGCGGCACTTTTCGGCCCCGTGTCGTCGTGCGTGTGAGTGCCCGAGCCGAAACTGCTTGTTTTATTATATTTTTAGGGCTATGATTGTGATTTCTATTGTGTTTGTTAGGTTTTCGTTAGCTAGCTCGGGATCGATTGCGGCTTAGGATTTTGTGTGTAGTTGCCTCCCGGCGGTAAGGATTTCTTCTACAGGGGTTGTGTGGACCTGCGATGTTCTATGTGATTGATGTTGTATGTTTGTTTGTGATTATCGGCATGTATAGTTTAGGTGCTCTGTTGCGAATTCTGGTTGCATGACTTCGTATGTTGTTCTTTCATGTTAGTCCATGCTAGGTTGTTCCGTTACGGCATGCTCATATTCATTCTTGTTACGTAGTACCATGCTAGGTCTGCTTTGTATTCTTTCGAGCACGTATTGGATTGTTTGCTTGATTGTTAAGGCGAGTTAGAATTCGGTAGATAGCATCATCAGGGCCCGATGCATAAAGTATCTTGCATCTATGGCAAGGACATTGAGACAGTTCTCCGTCCTTGGACCCGTGAGGGATTAGCTATCCCAACCAGGTAGGCCCCAGTAATCTTGGGTGAGGGTGGTAGTCTAAGCGATACCCCAGCGGTCGGGATGATGACTTGGCAATGCCTAGTCCCCGGCGATCGGCACGTCCTCGGCGTGTTCGCGTAGCCCTTGATTGCCACTGTTAAGGTAAGGGCGGCTTCTGGTGTAAGCCTACCATGACCCGTTCCTTAGCCTCGGTGCGGTGGTGCAGTGACATAGTTCACGTGTCGTGTCTCACACCCCCTATGTCGGTGACACCGATCCGGAGATTTAGTTAGGCGTGGTATCCGGATATGGGCGGCTGCCACTGGGCCGGCACCCCATAGTGCAGTAGAAGCACGCGGTGCATGCTTACGCTCATTCTGTGCCCGGCCGGAGAGCTCCTCGGGATCTTGAGCTAGTGCACCTTTCGTGTCGGCGATGAGAGCGGTGGCGGGACTCGTTTCTCGTATAGGCGTATTGTGTGGTGGATTTATTTCCGGACTAAGACCACGAGTTGGCATCCGAGGTCCAAGTGTGGACTTGACTATGTGCTCTATTACGTGTTTATACTCATAGCTTGCATACAATCTTCTAGATGATCATGTATATCGTATTGTACCGGTTGGGGATTCTTCTTGAGTAATTCGTTACTCACCCTTATTCTCGTGGTTTTCCACGGGTAACCAAGCGCGAGGCAGGGATGGTGAAGGAGGAGGCGTGATCATGGAATCTGCTTTGTCATCTCCGACCATTTTATTATATCATGACTCTTGACTTTTTTATTTCCCAGAATGCATGTAGAGCGGACACGGAGCCCTTAGGATGTTTTCTTACGTTTTATGGATTCCAGCATATTTGTACTTGTGGAATGTTTAAATGGTTTAAATAAATCTACGATCGAGTATGCTTTTAGAAATGTATGTTTTGGTTGTTGAATGTTTACTTTTTTACTTGGGATCCGAAATATATTTTTCATAACGTCTTTTATTTTCAACACATGCATTGGGGTAAAGGCCCATTTAGAGCCCCTTTTGGGTCGGGTTTTTCTGATTGGTATCGAGCTCGAGTCATAGATTTTGTAGACTGACCTTTTTGTTGTAGGTCGTTTTTCCATGATCATCGGCACTCAAGCGATCATCATCAGTGCGCCTAAGTTTACTATTTGTTGTTGAAAAAGGGTTAAGAATTTACAATACACATCATCTTGTGTATGCCTTGTGTAGTGTTGTGGAGCGGAGACGCGCGCGAGTTACGACTCGTTGTTGGTTTGGGCTTAGTGAGCCATCATGCCAACTTTCATGATCTGCGGCGATTGTTTAGCGGCTTGTTGAGGTATCGGATAGATTCGGATGCCCACAGGACATCGTTCGAGAGGGAGGCGAGCTTAGACTCCGTTGGCCATTTGTGGCCCGATTCTTGTCTTTTCCCCTAGTGAGAGGGTGGTGGTGCTTACGTGCGGTCGCCAAGATATGTTGATCGCACCCGAGGAAGCGGGCGCTTGGCATGTCCGACCAGAGAGTTGGACCGATCGTGTTGATGTTGAGACCGCGTCGAGGTTGTTAGGCCCGCATGCGGTTGGCCCCTGGCGATTGAGTTGCCTAGAGGAGGGGGTAGAGGCTAGCGGCGCCTCGGTGAGACTCCTTGAAGCGAGTGTGCTCCGGCCATGAGAGATTTGATGGCGAGTCTTTAGCTATCGAGAGCGGAGACCCGTGCGCGATTTGTAGCGCGTAGTGAGGAGTCCGGGCACGAGATAGCCCGGTATTGAGTTTGTTTGACATTTTTCCCCGGTAGCTCTTGTAGCCGGAGGTTCCGGGAGGGCATGATCAAGCGAGTTTATTCGGATGAGTTTGTTGGCGTTGATGGAGCGCCCGAGGTTGCAAAATGGATGCCAGTAGAGCTCGATGTTTTAGTAAGTCCTCTTGCTAGTAGTAAAGTAGTTGGCCGAGTTTGAGTTTAGCATCTGTGTGTGGGATGCCTGTGCTGTTGAGAGCCGAGTGTGTGCCGTTCTGTCTTTGTTTGGTTCATCGGATGGTGGTGGAAGTCCCTTGTGAGAGGTGGACTAGCGAGTCTCCACCGATCGCCCGATTGTTTGGCAAGTTGCCGTGTTAGTGGCTTGAGGCGGATGAAGGGTCATCTTTGCCCCCTTGCGAGCTGCTTTGTTGTTTAACATTGACTTCCTCGGATGTGGATTTGGTAGTAGTAGCATTTGAGGTGCATTGGTTGGTGTGCCACTTTGGCACTAAATCAGTTCGGGCTTGAGTTTGGCTTGGGCATAGCGGATGGTTCTATCTTTGTTCGGAGTTTAGCGTACTCCTTTAGCCTTGGATCTGTTTATGGCGATTGCACCCGTTTAGGTCGTGCGGAGGGCTGGTTCGTGGTAGTCGATGGACTACAAGCGAAAGGATGCTCGAGAGGAGCGGAGCCTCTTCCAGTGTTTCTAGAGGTTGAGTAAGTCGGCGAGTTGCGGGTTGGTAAATGTTGGTGCGCGTGAGTCTCGCGCTAGTGTTAAGGCCAAGAGATTTTCTTTGTGGTTGGTAGTCTTTGTCAACTACCTTCGAGTGCCCAAATCGGAGGAGTTGAGCATTGTAGATGCGAATTTGGTCCAAATGAGGACCATGAGTTGGATGCTTATCGGATGAGCCGGGATGCCTATGAGGCGAGTTGGATGCTTTTGAGGCGAGATGAGTGATGCCTTGCGAGAGGTTTTGGATGCCTTAGGGGTAAGCACCCTTGGTAGAGGCTTGGTACAAAGTAAGTTTGGTTTGGCATTGTTATACTTTAGTAGAGCAAGGTTGCATAACTTCGAGTATCGTGTGGAGATGGAACTTTTGGTGTTCCTTTGGTTAATTGTATCTCTGCGGAAGTTAGTGTTGCCTTTTGGAAAGCACACAGTAGTCTTGGATCTCTGAAGGAAGGTTGAGAGTTGTGCACACAAGTGTGTTTCGTGTAGTT